>JALBCR010001628.1:0-116451 GCA_030710515.1 Abscondita cerata | reverse complement strand
TATTTAAATGCTTTGGATCTAGACACAACCTTAAGTCACTATTTGGTTTTCAACAATCACCAGAGGTTGAAGCCATTCTGTAGGTTTACCCACTTTTTTAATAATATTCTGAGCAACTAACTCATCAAGTTTAATTTTTAATCGTTCATGTAAAATTTGTGGAACACGTCTAATGGGTGTGATTTTAAGGCTAACATTAGGAATTTTCCAAGCCCATCAAACACATATGGATATTTATCTGTCAGATCTTTAAATGATTTAAAATTGGTCTGAATTTTATCAGTTTGCCTTATTTCTAATGCATACAATCATTTAAGCCTAACAAAGGTATCTGATCATTCAAATTAACAATTATAAATTTAATTCTAAAACAATGTTCTTTTACAGCATAATTTGGTTTAACGGATCCAAAGTTTTTGAAATTTTCTATTATTCGTTTAAGGGCTTTTGGTGACGGTTTCTGTCTTTGCGAGTATCTTGCTGCAAATGTAACACATGTTCTTGATATAATTTTATCACATTGTCCATAAATAATAAATAAATTTATGTAATCTTCGTTTGTATAATTTAAGCGTCCCGGCATGATTATTGAAAATTTTTAACAGTTTGACATATCCTTGACAGATAATTGTTTTCTAACGCCATCATGGCCAACTAGCAATAACCATTCATTTTTAAAAAAATACAATAGCATTTGTACAACAAAAAAAGTTAAATTGCCAATATTTCGAAAACCATGAATTTTTTTAATAGACAACCTTGTACCAAGTCAACTTTATTTTCGATACTAAATAAGATAAAATTATAAAAACAAGGTGCTTGCATTTAAAAAATGGCTTTTGGCGTGTTTTTGAATTTAACTTTAATCCTTTTTTTATTACTCTGTATTAATTTATTATCAAAATATCGACATAGCCTACTAAAATAGGTCCCCTGCTACAAGGATACCCATTTCAATAAAATAATAAAGGCATTAGTATAGGAAAATTTTATAATTTTGTTTAGGCCTGAAAACGTCATTTTGAGATAAAATTTAAAATAAGTTCGAAACAGTTAGACTTAGGTATAGAACATTATACACAAAATGTGTCTAGAATTTTGTGCAAAATCCAAAAATGGAATAATATATAGAGTATTCTATTTAAAATAAGCAAGTTGACACCTACTTCCAGTATAACCGAAAGTACCACCACCTTAAAAATATTTTAGCGAAACTGGCCCCGTCAATGTTAGATTACTACCAAATTTTCAAATTTTTCCCATGTACAGTTTTCCTATAATCTATCAATAGCGTTCCCGGTGGGACACCCTCTATATAAACTACATAACCATGGGCGGGCGCGATCTTAATTAACATTTTATTTTATATCTGTGCTACCTATCGGTGCACATATAATACATGTAATGTATGAGTTATTCTACAGATACACTTCTCGAGAGGGAAAGGAACTTAACATAACTTGTCTTTATTAATAATTTGACAGAATAAAAACTATCAACATTACAAAATTACAACAACATAAGTACCCTAGTTACAATTTACAAGACACATTCGAGATTTTGTCTAACTTAAGTCAATTGTTAAAAATTTTCCTTATGTTTCTAGATGTAGTTTGTTTTTGAAAAAAGTAACGTTTCAAAGAATGAACCATAAAAATCTGTATGATGGGCCTTTACTTAAATTTCAGCTAAAACAAAAATGCAAAGGTGATAAAAGTACTCGTAAAATGTCAGAAAGATTTATACGCTTTTTTAGTGGCTATCGCATTTAAGTGGTCTTTAAAAAGCAACAAGGCTGTGATTAGAATGCGGCAATTATTCATCGTCTGACATATTTCTTACAATACCTGGAACTTCTCTACATTGTCCTCTCAATAGTCTAGCATTTTTGCTACCTTCTAATGTAAAAATGTAACCACTGCTTTTATTTGCACTTTCATAAAAAAATCGTTTGTACATTTAATATAAATGAAATAATTAGTATTTATAATTTTTTCGTGGCCTATAAACAAATATTTATTTCAAATTAGTTTAAACGTGAGAATTCTATAAAGCAAAATAGAGTTTTATTGCGTGACTATTAATGTCTAACAGAAAGTTACAACTTCAAATACTCCATAAAATAAGTACGAAACTTGTGCCACCTTAACACTTTATTACCGTAAACTTGCCAAGTTACAATATGGAATTGTTTAGGTTTATTTACATCATAAATTATTAGAATCTAAAATTACAATAAATCCACTTTAGTAGATATTAAATTTTTTTTAACTTATTTTTTCTTTTTGCTTTCAGGCATGTCCCGTATACAGAGACTTTCGAGAAGATCAATGCGCTGCTTTTAACAACGTTCCATATCAAGGATCCTTATTTCAGTGGTCGGCAGAGTATGACGAGCGAAATCCTTGTGCATTGACTTGTAGAGGAAAAGCTCCCATTGGCAACAATTTAGAAGGGAACGAACCACTTGTAGTTATTGCGCAATTAAATGATAAAGTTGAGGATGGTACTAGATGTCGACAAGGCAGTTTAGATATGTGCATTGATGGAAAATGTCAGGTATGAGAAATGTTTTATTTTTTTCTTTCATTGCTCCATTCAATATGAATTACCTTTTCAAGTTACATTTCTTAATAATAAAAATGCAATACGCATTTTTCAAGACCAGCAAACAAGAGTGGTTTAATAGCGTGTGCGATTTATGTGTTCTCTATGTATCTGATTTATTCATCAAGCTTCGTCTGAAGTAAGCTTTTAAATAGCAATCTTATGTACGACCCTATTCATCGTATTGATTTTAATTTCGGTCACGTTGCGGTTAGCACTTTCAAGTTTTTACCTATCCCAGAATAAAAAAGATTAAAGAATAGCTCTCTTGTAAATCTCATTGACGAAATTCAATAACCTCTAATGTTATTTTGAGAATTTCGTTACTTTAAATTCTTAACAAATTTATACCGAATTTTTACTCTTCTGCCTATTGTCGGAAATGCACCGACAATTAGTTTATCAGTATATGACAATTACTTTAATTGTTGTCGTCCTCACTTAACACCACTCGAGATTCGCTCTAGTGGTGTTTCTCAAAATACGTCTCATGACTCAGCAAGTATAATCGATTATTTTCGATGCTCTTGTTATATTATAACTGAATATACATGATTTCAATTTTTTACAATGTAAAGGGCATTAAACAGCTACCTTTAAGCGAAATAGGACCCCGTTTCACCATAGCCATTTTGACATTGCCAAATTATTTTTAATAAACCTTGAGAATTTTAAATGTGATCAAGGCCTGAGTTTTATTGTTTAGTTAGTAATTCATAGCAATATATATAAAAATATATCACAACCCATAAATGTCACCACAACGTCATTTTCATTGGGTAGCCCAGGAAGATTGCTGTTGACATGCCCAAAGTAAATGTGCGATATTTTTTATTAGTATAGAGAGTCACTTTTAAATATTATTATTATTATTATTATTATTATTATTATTATTCTGTGGTATTACGTCGCTGTTGATGTGAGTTCTATTTATTATTATGAACAATATTATTCTTTTTAAAAAAGGAAAGGAAATTTGTTCTTACAATGCCTGACACCAAAATGACCTGACCCCAAAACAGTCGACGGCACGATCTGACGCCAAAACGGCGATGCCGAAATGACGACGTCAAATCGACGGTGTCCAAACATTTTAATCCCACCTCTAAAGAGTGGCTATGGATGCAAATAAAATTATGAAAATGAGAGTAACAAGAAAAATGGATGGGTTTGAATTACTTGACGTAGTTGACAGGTTAATTTCCTAGAGTACAATTAACATGTTGGATATAGAAATGTAAAAAATGACTCTTGGTAGAATTGCAAAATTTATAAAATTTTATTACAAACTTGAAAGTCATTTAGTTGAGGACTGTGACATTATTTTGTAATCTAGGGGTTATTTTTGATAAAACTATGTCATTTTTTCCATACATAACACACATCACTAATACTGTGACGAAAACGCTAGGTTTTATTTTCAGGAATACGAAGGATTTTTCAAATATATTATGTATTAAAATATTGATCTAGGCTTATAATCGTAGCGTAATGATTAATGGCAACGTTCTCAGTAGATTTTGGTTGCTATTTTGGATGAATGCGAAACAAGGTTATGTTTAAATTTTTTTTTAATTCCGGGCAAAATGACATACTAACTATTAGAATAAAACGACATATAGTATCTCATTTTACTCTGATGATTGTTTGATTCAGAAAATTGTTGACCATCATAGATAGTAATTAAGTATTAAGCTAGAGTGAGAATGCAATGCGTGTTTCCAAACTGTCAACAGTAAAGAAGTAGGTTAGCTGATAGGATCCAAACTTTACTGTATTTCCCAAGCTTTGCTTCGGAGAATAGTTCAGAATAGAAACATACATGTTTGAGGAATTGAGAAGGGCTGGGGTCGGTACCACAATACTTTCGATGCTGATTTAGAAAGAGAGATTGTAGATCACATTAAAGTTCTCGAGTCACGTTTGTTTGGATAGGCCAGGGCTGAGTGTGCAAATTAACCTACGATATAGCGATAAAAATGGCCTGGAACACCGTTTCAACAAAATGAAAAAGTTAGTTGGTTGGGATTGGCTGCTTGGCTTTAGTAAAAGAAATCTCAATATCTTCCTAAGGAAACCTGAACCTACTCTTAAGGCGCGGGCCATGTCGTTTAATAAATCTCAAGTGTCTAGGTTTTCTAAAATATAACATTAGAGAAACACGATATCCAGCTCACCAGAATTTACAACCTAAACGAAAATGCTTTTTCCACAGTACAGAAGCCTTACAGGAGCGCTTACTAGGGCTGAGCGTAGAATACATGTCACCATGGTGTCTGTATGAGTACTATTGGTTTTGTGCCACCTGCTTTAATTTTCCCGAGAGAGAGAGATGGAAAGAGGAATTAATAGATGGGAACTTTGGAAATGATTCAAGAAAATGGTTAGATGAGCGGTGAATTGTTTTTAAAGTGGTTAAAAAAATTCTCATCCGACTTTATCCGATAAAGTGCCCCTAATTGCCGACGCCCATGGGTTTAGACGTTTTCATATTTGCAAAAGAGAACGGGATGTGATGTTGAGTCTCCCGCCACATTGCACACATTGCATGCAACTCCTGAGTGTGGCATTTCATAATGTTATGAATATATATTATAATCAGGAAATTTCTCTTTGGTTCAAGACACATCCTGACAGTTTTGTCTCAATTCCAAATTGCTCGCTTATTTGCAGCCGCCTATTCCAAATCAGCGCAAACTGCAATTACTGAAAAGTTTGATCTAAAAACTGGAATCTGGCCAGTTAATCCCGACATTTTCCCATATTATTTATTTGCGCCGTCCGAAACTACAAATGTTGCAGTAGACGATAATAAACATGATGAACACAGCAATGATTGAAACTTTGAAACAATTAACACATGGAACCACTAAAAATAAAAGATTAAAAGACAGAGAAGAAGAGGCAGCTGGATCTTTAGAGTTTAGTCGATAGTCTACAAAAAATCTCTGTTCAAGAGATTTCCCCGGTTGCTTAAGCAACTTCAGTTTCTAATATAAAACGTAAGGCCAATAAATCTGAAGAGTCTACAAGCACTCCAAATATGGAAGAAATGAAGGCAAAAGTGATTGCAAAAATTAAATTTGAAAGGTTCAAGGAATTACGGCGCATGGCAAGATAAATTAAGAAGATGATGTTTTAGTCTGACTTAAATGGTTCGGATTCGGATGAAGAACCATTTGAACATGACAAGGAAGATGCTCTCCAAGACCGGGAGAAGTAGATTAAATCCAAGTAGTGCAATAGTGGGACCGATTGCGAGTGTCAACAAGGTGCAAATCTTTTGTTTGAATTTTGAATCTTTTGGTTTTCTATGTTAGTATTTTACTTTTATTGGTCTTTTTGAGAAATTTTACACGTATGTCATTTCACCCGCACAGTAGCCTAAAATAATGTAGTAAGGCTGTATTTAAAAACATATAACCGTAATAAGGTTTCTTCATCTTTCCTCTTACAATTGTGGACCTTGATTATTTGTTATTGGTTATCGCAAACTTTTAGACTGTTACCAGCAAGTGCACGTCGCTTTTAAAACAAACTGTCGTAATGTAAACGTATGGCACTTTAGAATACCTAATCGACTTGGTTAATGAAGTGCTATACGAATTCACCATTAGCAATACGCTTAACGTTTTCAAAACGTTACGTTTGTGGTAGAAAGTTAGAGAATACGGTCCCAGATCTCGTTTAATTCAATTTTTCTGCGGAATATGTGACAAAATCTAGATTTTTTTGTAAATCATATAATATAACATTCGTTATAGAAAATCATGCGGTTAGTCACTAGTTACATACATTGTTATTTTCGATGACATCAAAAAAAAGTAATAATTCAGAAATTATTTTTAAAAACACTTTAACTGTATTACAAAGAACAAGATCAATAGGTCATTGTTTAAAACTACTGACGTAAAAACCAAAACTTGATTTATACGCGTATCGATAAAATTACTTTAAATAAAATATTTAGTTTGTGTTGTGACTTTGGAGAGGTAGGACGCTAACAAGGTAGGAATTTTATTAATTTAAATTTGAAACGAAGAAGCTAAATTGATTATAATTATACGAACAGCAGAGGGTTTAAATAGAAAACGCTTCTTTAATTTTACTCTATTTTCAAATTTTGCTCAAGTTCAATACAAGAATGTGTAGTTTGCAAACTTTAGTTATGTTACTTTTGCAACGTAAGGGTGACTTGTTAAGGTAGATTTTGATTTTGTTTTATTTATGTTTTTTTTAGTATGATTTCAAACCCAAACTAACTAATCGGAAGCTTATAGTTTTTCAAACGCGTCGCGAAAAAAAAGTGTAGTGGAACAGTGTATTTGTTTAGAATTATTTTTTAAATAATTTTTATTACAAAAAAGAATTCGAATACGGTAGGCAAGCATTTTTATTTCGTCAAGTACAAATTTCTTAATTACACAGGTTTTTAACGTGATTAAACTTGTACCTATCTTCTGCGTGTCTTCTACATGGAATTTATTATCAATTCATTACAAATATTCCAAATTATTAACTTCTGTCTAACATATTGATTCATTCGTTACCTTAGTACATTTTCACAAAACGTAACATAAAACTCTAAAATCAAAAACGTTCGGCTCAATGCCGCGCTTTCCCGGTGGATATATAAAGTTATCTGGTTAATATTCACTTCGGTTTTACGTTCGCCGCAAAACCGCGCTTCCCCGACGAATATATAAGGTTATGTTGTCAATACTCGCCTCGGTTTCATGCTCGGCGCGAGGTCACGTTTTCCCGACAAATATTTACATATATAAAGGAATAGAAAATTGGTGTTGGTCGTTGTTGTACATGATTACAAATATGTCTACCTCCACCATGACAATGACTTTCATTGTCACATAAAATATTGATAATTACTGTAAACTTAATTGAACAGTGTGGATGAACTGAACCACCAAGCTATTGTTCTTTACAACAAATCGGCTGTCTGACCATAGTGAGCAATACAGCAGACACCCAGTCTACATGCTTCTGACAAACTGTAAACGACCTAAGCGAGCAAGAAAACCTATCACTGCACACACCACTCGTAACACCTGCAAACTCAAATATCAAACATAATCATTTAACGCATCAGAATATCTCAGTGTGTAGACCTTTAGTATTGGAGGCTACCATAACAGTCACTTCGCCCAAATCGGTAATCTATTCCCAATTCTCGCCGCTCCAGCCAGGATATTTTGCCTGCGGTGCGATATGCTAGCGACAACATCTCACTTACTCTGTATTTAAGGGTAAGCGAAAGGAATTATTTATTATTTGATTCTAGTTCACGAATGTAAAGGAACTCAAAAGGCTGTTAATGAATGTCATCATTTGTCAGTCACCAAAGTCAGCCATACCTGGACGTGAAGTCGTTTCCACATCGGCATTAAACTCGTCCGACAAATAGACAACTTATGCTTTGTACCTTAACCAAATTATCTATGACCTCGGGTTTTACCGGTGGTCATCGGCTAATCACCCTGAATAATAACCGCAAACGGCATTTTATGACATAAAAATAAATTTACCTTATCTTCGCGCTTTCTTACTAAAATATAAAAAAAATTATCACAATGCACGCACTTCGCTGTTCTTTCTTAACTTCCAAAAAAACCGCTTTTCTCCTCTTTATGAACGTCTCGGTTCCTAGCGACCGACTTCCTTTCTCAATCATTAAATCTCAAACCGCGTAAGTAATTAAGAAAAAAATTCAAATTCGTTTAAAGAATGTAATTTATTGGTGGCAACAAAAAGTAGAATTGAGAAAGGAAGTTGGTCGCTAGGAGTCACGGTTCATAGATAGAAGAAAAAGCGGTTTTTTTGTGGAAGTTAAGAAAGAATAGCGAAGTGCGTCCTTTGTGATTCAAATTCGTTTAAATAATATAACTTATTGGTGGCAACAAAAAGTATTAACCGGTTAATCGATTAATCGATATTCGATTATTCGCGATTTTCAGAAAGATCGAAAACCGATTAATCGGTTAGTCGATTTAGAAAGTCGTTTTTGAAGTCGACTTTTTAAATCTTTTTTAAGTCGATTTTTAAAATTGGTTTTTAAGTCTATTTTTAAATTGCTTCTTGAAGTCGATTTAAAAAACGGTCTTGAAGTCAATTTTATGAATTGAATTTTAAAGTTGACTTTATAAATAGAGTTTTTAAATCAGTTCTTAAAATGGTGGTTTTTATCAATTGTAATAGCAAATTTAAATGGTGTTACTAATATTAATGAATTTTTTAAAAAATTCTGAAAAAACGCGGAATAAAAAACTGTCAACAAAAAAATACACGCATGAAAAGTCGGAGGAAAGAAAGCCCGCCGGCAAAAAAAAGTGGCTTGAGGTGAATGTCTAAAATGTCATTTTAAACGACCAAACAGTAAAACTGTTCATACCTTAGCACAGTGGCAGATTTTACCTGCTGTACCAAGAAACTAAGTTTTAACTGTTTAAATAAATCCTCTTATTGTTATTTCAAAGAACACTTGTCAGCATAAAACTGTCATTGTTTGGTACGGGTACATGGTCAGTTTTAGCAAAAGTAAAAAACTGTAAAAGGAAGCCGTTTTACAATAAGTATGATAATTAATGATAAAAAACTTATAAATCACGTTTTTACAAAATATTTATTGTTTTATAAAATACGTTTACGTACGACCTTTAATTATTTTCTTAAAAATAGTACTGTTTTTAACACTTACCTCTACCAATTCACAATATTAACATTAATTGGGCAACCACTACAATATATTATATTAACTACTAAGAGGTCTGCTTTTTGAGGGGTAGAAGTTCAATTATTTTTAAACATTTTAAAACTAAATGGATCTGGATTTAAATTCAAACAGCTTAAGTAGTTAAAATTTGCAAAGTTCTTAACAAAATTGAATTAGATAGAACCAAAATAAAAAATAGGGGTCTATTTAAAATGAGAAAGTTAATGGTTAATTCTGGTACTACCGCAAGTGCGACATATTTATTAATGTTTTGATAAAAAACCCACCTTTTATTAAGCTTGAAAGTTCATGACAAATATATTACTGCAGATTTTAATAAACAATTACGAGGATGTATTGATATCTAGTTAGCCTAGACCAGTTCCTTGCATAAACAAAATATTGCGTTACCATATCAACGAACAATAACTTATTAGAAGTGTCAGTTTAAAGTTTGACGTCAAAAAAGTAAACCAGAGTCACGCAATAAATTAAATGAAAAAGATGTCCACCGAAATTTTGAAAATCGAAAAATTGGAGTATCGAACCATCATCAAGTACCTGTATTTAACAGGGTTAAGAGGTAAGCAGATTTACGAGGATATGCATAATACCCTTGGTGATCAATGTCCTTCGTATGCGACCGTCAAAATTGGAATGCAAGCTTCAAAAGAGGTAAATTTTCCATTGAAGATGATGACCGATCGGGAAGGCAAGTTTCTGTGTCAGTCCCCGAAAATATCGATGCAGTTCATGACATAATTTTATCAGACCGTCGAATTGGGCTAAAACGGATATCTGAAGCACTGAATATTTCATACGAACGCGTTCATCATATGGTTAACGTAAATTTGAACATGACAAAAATTGCTGCAAAATGGATCCCCAAATGTTTGAATGTTGCGTGCAAGGGTAGAAGCATTGCGTTCGATCTGTGCTCGATTTGAAAACGATGTAGACTTCTTAAACCGAATTGTTACTATGGATGAGACTTGGGTACATTTCTACGATCCAGAAACAAAGCAACAATCGATGGAATGGCGACACTCTGGTTCTCCAAGACCTAAGAAGTTTTGTGTCCAAAATCTGCTGGAAAAGTTCTTGCTTCAGTTTTTGGGATTGCCATGGAGTAATCATGATTGATTTTTTGGATAAGGGTAGAACAATAACTGGAGATTACTATTCGACATTACTGACCACTCTACGGGAAAATATTAAAGAGAAAAGACGCGGAAAGCTATCCAAAGGTGTTTTGTTTTTGCAGGACAACGCCCCTGCACACAAATCTCATGTTGCCATGCAAAAATTCGTGATTTAGGGTTTGAATTACTAGAACACCCCCTTATTTACCCTATTTGGCTCCGTCCGACTATCACCTCTTTCCTCAACTAAAAAAAAGTTTAAAAGGTCGTACATTTTCTTCCGACAAGGAGGTAATAGAAGCTGTGGAGGTCTGGTTTGCTGAGCAAAAAGAAACATTTTTTTTAAAGGTCCTCGTACATATATTCTTTCAAAATAAATGATTAAAAATTGATTTTCAGAAACGGTTTTAAAAATAAGTTTGAAAAACCGTTTTAAAAATTGATTTAGAAAACGGTTTTCATAATTGATTTTAAAACTCGATTGCAAACATCGATTTTGAAAACCGATTTTTTAAAATCGATTTTTAATGCTACGCCCCAATAGTAGAAAATTGCAAATATCTCCAAAAGTAGTAGCCGTAATTATAATAATGCTTACATGATTTGAAAGAGAATTTCAACCTGCACACTATAGTGTAAAAAATACAGGGTGTTCCATTTGATTAAAAAATGTTATTGTTCTTTTAAGATGTCAAAATGTAACAGCAAATATGAAACACTTAATATTACACTTTTTAATATATGAACCCATCTCCGTTTGCTATAGTTCATTCTCTTTATGAAAACCAACAATTAACCCAATATAAAGTTTCCATAAAAGGTTACATATATTTCCGTAAACTTTTGCATCTGTGAAAATTTTACTAAAAAAATTAATATCTCGAAATCTCCTAGCATAAGGATATGTTATAAGTACAAAGTGACCCTAAAATTTGACGTCAAATACGATAATGCAACATGTAATATGTAGGGTGTTCCATTTAAAATAACAAAGTTGATGTCGACTTCTGGTATAACCGAAAGTGTCAGAAGAATGAAAATATTTTAGTTCTGCCCTATTGGTTTTTGTTCATTCTCCAAATCTACAGTTACTATTGACTAACAAAATTAATATTATTTTCTAAAACATTTTTGTACATAAAGAATTCAGTTCAAACTAATTACTCTTTAATGTACTAGAAAAAACTGAAACCAGAAGGTAAACATCTCGGAATAGATTAGTTTACTTACAAAACTCAAATATATTAAGTGGACTTTTAGAAAAGACTGACACTTTACCCAGAACTTTGATTTCAATTATTAATGTACAAAACAGACGTAAACTTTGTCCCGAAACTTGGAAGGTTTGTCTCAAAAGTCTCAACTAAAACAACAGATCAATATCTTTATTATTTTAATGACCTTTCTCTAATTTAAAGTATATTTTTTAATTTTAATTATTTAACTTTATTAATATTGATAAATAAATAACTAAAATTAAATTAATTATAATTTTTAAATAAACAAATAAAATCGTATTTTTATCAATTTAATTTGTGTTTTATTCACGGCAATGTCGTTTTTCGTAATAATTAATATTACCGTTGCGTACATTTAATTACAGCATTTTCTACGTTCAATCAGAATGTACTTTTAATTAAAATTTTTAATGCAGGCTGGAAATCTTTTAGTAGTTATAAAATTAAAGTATAGGTACATTAAAAAATAAAATTTGTCATTAACTTTAGAATAAATTAATATTTTATTTTTATGTTTATGTCAATAAAATGTTGAATTTAATATATTAAATAATAAGAACAAGAAAAAATTTGTTTTGAAATTCCAGTCATAAAATGTGATATTAGGACAAAGGGTTTTAGTGAAACGACTGAGACAATTTCGTTCCATATACCTTTAGTACAGGTGGAATGTATATCAGTAGTGGAAACAAGTGTCACATAATTTATTGAACAAAACGAAGAACACTCTTTCTGATATTTTTCAATAAGAAATGAACAAATTAAATTTTTTCACGACATACTTAGAAAACGAACATTTCTTCTCTAGAAATAGTGAGAAAATTGGTTTTTCTCACTAGTGAGAAAAAAATGCCATGTTGCAAAAATGTCTCTTTAAAAAAAATGAAGAATGTGTCATTAGAACTGTGGGCTTAGTACTTAGTTAAACAATTTAATTCAGTATTCAATCAGTTTTGTTTAATTTAGTATCTTAGATTTCGACTTTTAAACATTGTTACCCTACTTATTGGAAAATTACATGACTGGCAAAGTTGCGCTATGGCAGGTTGAGACCACACCGAGACAACGGAATAAATACGGTAGCGAGACCTATTGTTGCCGTTTGCTTTTACGTACGTAATTGTAACGAAATCCTGTAACAATAGATTAGGTTTATAATAAATAGCTTTTCTTTCTTTAGATTGGTTTTTTGGGCAATGCCGTGGAAAAAATGTTGTGTCTAACAAGCCTTTTTTTACTATCAATCTATCTATTTTTCTACTATCAAGCTCGAGTGGAAAAAACAATCGCTTTCCTCACTTGTTGGACAAATAACTGTTGTTGACCAAAACCAAAAATATTAGTTATTTAAATGTAACCATTGATTGAAAGTTAATTAAAAAACTAAATAATACATTATGAACAATTAAAAGCAAAATTAGTACTAACTGAATGCTTGATTTAGTTACCATCTCGTTGCTACTGCCGCGTTCCAGCCCGGATACATATACGGACTCCAGACCGGATAGGCCCCCACCTAATAAAGTTCAAGATCTAAAATTTGCCAAGTTTGAGTAACTCAGCGTTATAATAATGGTGACAAGGATGTATTAATAAATTGTATATAAACAATTATGGATTTAATCAAGAACAGTAAACAAATTAATGATAACCTCAATCAAACATAAGAAGTATATACAAGGTCGTCCAACCAAAACTTTACACCCCGATTTTGGCGTTTAATTAAAAAAAACCCCGGGAAAACGCTCGGACCCATCGATTTCTGATATGAGGGTAACTGCTTTCTTCATTCGTGCAACTTCAAAACCCTACCGGGGGGAACTACAACTCCCTGATTTCATATGGGGATTAGGGGTGTTGCAATACAACATTTTGAAGATCTAATCGACTACTGTCTGACTCTTTAGTTTTGCGTTACAATTTTTATCACTAACGAAATTAGAGATAAAATAGTGGAAGAGGTAATATTGAAAAAATCACCCATGAAAAGGCTACTAACTTTGTGATTAGTTTATTAAACGCTGGAAATGACCGCTATTCACTTCCATGCCTTAGTGTAAGTTTTGTTGGAAACGTTCCCTTACATTACGCAACATTTCTGGTGTGATTTTTGACGACATTTATTAATAGTGGTTATCTTTTTCCACATTACCTCTTCCACTATTTTATTTCTCATTTCGTTATCGATAAAAATTTTGAGTGTCAGATAATAGATGAGATCTTCGAAATGATATTGGAACACCTTGTTTAAAATCAAGGGATTGTGCTTCCCCCCGGCAGAGGGTTGAAGTTACGTGGATGAAGAAAGCAGACAAGTTGGTCCCACTCAAATCAGAAATCGACGGACCCAAGCGTTTTTTTTCCGGATTTTCGTTTTAAAACCTTAAAAACGGAGTGGAAAGATTTGGTTAGATTACCTTGTATGTATTTATAGCGGCAAAAGCAAGGATGGACGAGCAAAAGAAAGACTACCCAAAATTCTGTAAAATACATGGAAATATTACATTTAAGATATATTGACAAGCAGATTTTGATGATTACATTGAAAATAAGTGACAGCAAAATATTGTCTTTACTTATACCTAAGAAAGAGAAAAGAAAATTTACAGTTTTAAGTCGGTGAAAAACAATACAATGAAAATTGTTACTTGTCAATTTAAAAAGCCAAGTGTCATTCCTTAGTTAAATGGAATCATAATATTAATATTTTAAGTGGTGTATAGTGAGTATTTGTAACAATTTGTTAAAAAATGTTAACAGATTATATCCACCATCAAATAATGTAGCTGAAACCTTTGAAGTGCTAATATCGATACCACCAAAGTGCAACGATAAATAAACCAAAAGTGCGACCAGCTTGTATGAATAATGCGGTATAAATTACTTACGCACCATTACCATTACAAAATTCTACATCGACAATAATAGTTATTTAACAAACGAGTGTATTAATAAAAGCGATTAAGGTTTGAGATCGTTAATTGTCGTTTAATTCAAGAGATAGTTACACAACTTTTCCGTCAACCGTACTTTGTAATTTTAATAAAATTATAATTTAATAATTTTAGAAAAGATATGCTATTAGAACGCACCTTTAGAAAGTACCGTTTTAAGAACTCAGCACAATTTTTTAATTGTATAACATAACCTAACTTCATTGTTTCTACTTTTTTGTGAGCTTTGTATTTGATTATTTTTTGCCTTTTCGTCTTTTGTATGGCTATTTGACAACAGTATTTTAATTATGGTCACTAAGTTGATGGAGAATTGAGGTACTAAAATCCAATTGTTGCGTCAAAATACAATAGTTTTCATCACAGCGACACAAAGTGTATAAATCTTTTTTGTGAGATCGGATTAGTGCTTATTCAAAATAGTGATGCACCTACAAAAACCGAACCAGAAATGGTTGACAATGTTTGATAAATGATACAAGAAGCCCAACTACATCTCTACGTTGCCTGTAAACAAGTTGAATTTTTTATAATGACTTGCCACATCATACCAAACAAAGATATTCATTCATATTGCTATTGTGAATTCCAGCTTAAGATTCTTTAACGATGAAGCTTGTTTTCACCTTAATGTTATTTCACACAACATGAGCATGTAGAGTTTATAAAAAAAATATTTTCCTAAAGTGGTTCCACTACACCTCCAAAAGATATTTTTAGGAGTCGGAATGTTTATCGTGCCATTCCTTTTTTTATAGTTTTTATTTTCTCTTACAACTCTGCTTGAAGAATTTAACTTTTGAACAATGAGTAAGCAATATTGAAGAACTGTGTGAGACATCAGTTTGTAAAGTAGATGAGCTAAACATCGTTAAATGTTAGTAAGTGTTATCATCGGAATGTTGTATACAGTACAAAATTGTCTCAAAGTTTGTGTGAACAAATTGAAGATTTATTACAACTATAAATTAATGTTGATTCGTTATTATTAAAATTTGTTTTGCTACAAATTGACAGACTTTTTATTTACATTTTCATATCGTAATTGATTGACAGATAAAATGGAAACTTTAGGTATACACCTGTATGCTTAGTTGCCTATACTTAAATCGTTCATTAATAGAAAAACGTTCATTAATAGGGTTTTTTTTATAACTAGCATAATTCGATTATGAAAAATAGCTTTTGGTAAGAGCTATATTGGAAATTAACGTTTACACTTAAACTTGTCGGCAACAGGTCACGCCACTTCTCGGCGACATATAAAATTTATTAATTTTGGAAATAATACTGGTTATTGTTAATTGTCCGTACAATAATGTAAATTCGTGGAATGTTATTTCTTTTATAATCCTAATGTACCAACAAAGTTAAATCTATTATCACACTTTTCAAATTTCCAACAACAAACCATCTGTAGTCATTAAAATTTTTCGTTGTCAGTAACTGTTAATGATATTTAACTAACAGTAGGTCCATTGCCAATTATTAATGTTACTTCACTTTTAACCAGAGATAAAAATTCTTTTACGGTATGAACTGTAATTCCAACTAATAACAATTTTGCTGAACAAGTTTATTAACTGAAGCAATGGAACATTCAATGCTCACTGTTGAAACAAGAAGAAAATTTTGAAATTTACACCATTGTTTTTGATGCCAATGCTTTGGATACGCAAAGTATTATTATACGCTTCTCTCGAAATGTGTCCAAGTAATTACAACAATCCTGAATGGCAAAAACAAAACAAAAAAAGGTTAAAATGTCCAAACTGCGGTGGCAAACACTCGGCAAACTATTCAAAAAAACTTCAACAAAAACCTATTCGAAAATATCCTTTCTAAATAATCTACTTGTTAATCCAGCACAAATTTATAGAACCAGAAACGTTCCCGACACAAATGCTATTCCAAACGCTTATCTTCTTCTTATTAGACTATATTATCAACTCATTACTATCTCTAATACTCAATCGACCATAACGCAACAAAAAATACAAATTAACAAAACTTGATTAAAATTCCAATGGTATTGCAAGTCAACGTGCAATTTTTTTAGCATTTATAGCCAGATACAATAATAACCGCGGCATGTTTACAGAAACTCACCTAACTGAAAGCACTTCTGGAGATGTTACAATCATCTAAAGCAGCTTTTTGATCTAACCAAACAAACATTAATTGTAGGAGATCTTAATTCAAGACACACACGATGGGGTTGCTGCTTTACCAACCTTGAAGGCACTAAACTTGAACAAAAATTGAAACACTGGATATATTTAGTTTTAGATTATAGTATTTTATTTATCGTTACCAACTTCAACCAACGGGTCAAAAAAATTATCACTACTAATTTTGAAAACAAAAACTACAGCATTTTGATTTTGCTTAATATATCACAAGCTTTTGTCAAAGTCTGGATTGAAGGCCGGAATAAGAAGATCCTGTACCTGAACGTTTTTGGTTATCTAGAGCACACGAAATTTGCAGTTAAAGTAAGCTCATACGTAATCTGAGGCTAAAACAATCCACGCAGGCGTTTCCCAAGCAAGTATTCTAGGACCACTTCTCTTTAACAATTTTATTTTAGACGTACCACCAGTATCAGTGTTCTTAGTCATATTTGCTGATGACATAGGTATCTCTACACAAACCCATGGTACATAGGTAACGATCAAGTTTACTTCGAGTAAAACTTTTTATAAAAATATTCATACGAGATTAAAACAAAAAATGCCACAAGATCTCATAGTTTCCGAAGATCATAGTCACTAAAATAATACTTATCAATACACTAGGGGCAGTTTTTCAATCTCTGGTTAACGTTAACTTAATTTCTAAAGAAGATAATTGTGACAACTGTCCTGGTTCGTCCGATAGGACGGGGGGTTTTGTCTAATCTAAATACTAAGATATAAATTCCTGTTTCTTTGTCCCTCTATAGACTTCGCCAATATAAGTGTTAGGCTAAAGCCAAGTATATGGTTGAACTAAGAATAGAGCATAGGGGCAAATGGGGGGCCTGGGTGTCGGGGGTCTACCCGGGGGAGGAGTTTTTTTATATCACATCCTCGTCTGTATCGTGTTTACATACGGACGGAAAATTTTGATGTTTCATAATAAACGTACTAATTTTTTGAAAAAGTTGAAACAAAAGTGGTATTAAAATTTTTGACTTACAAAAAGGGACCACAACTTCCCATCTTATAAAACATGTGGAGAAAAATGTTATTATACGATGGGTGTCACTAATTGTCACTAGACAAATGATACTTTGGAAATTGAACATTGAATATAAATAGGACAAAAAGAAAACAGAAAAAAATGATTAAAATTAACATTAATGTAAATGTTAACGCAAATTGTAGTAATTCAAAAAATCTGATAATTCAATTTAAAATTACAAGTGCTTCTGTTAAAATACTAGATTAGTCGCATCTAATATAAATAATATTATAATAATACTGTATATTTTATAATTTTTCTTTTTTATAACTTAAATAATTTTAGTTTCCTGGTCTAAAAATTGTTTTGCAGGCGCAATTTTTTGATCAGTTGTAGAAATAAATTAATTGCAATCTATCTATAAATTAAAACAACGTGATTGATCAAACTCGTCATCAAATAGAGCATCGTATTTAAGAATGGGAACATAAACAGAACAGATTTAACCGCAAGTTTAAATTATTTAACTTAATTTTGTTTTTAGGTATTCAAATTTTATATCAGCTTTTAAAACTTCAATTAATGTTAAAAATTTAGCTTTTCAGGAGTAATTATTTTAGTTTAATTAATTTTATAAAGAATTTTAGTGAGTATCGTTAGGTAAAAACTGAAATTTGTATTTGTTCGTTTCTGTTAATAAATTCACGCAAGATTAGGTTTATCAACATTCCTTTTATTATTTACAGCGTGTCATTAATGAATAGAATATATTACCCAAATATAAAAATAATATTTTTAGGATTTATAATATTCAATACGATATTTTAGTAGAAACTAAATACTACGTTTTAAAATGTTTATTAAAAGCGTTTTTCACTAGAATGTTTAAAAATAAATCAAAGGCAAGATACGTTTTTAATGATATAAGTCACATTTTAAATGGATCATCAATCTGTTCTCATATTGTTATTCCAGATCGTGTTCTCGCATTTTCCTTGTTTTGAGGAAACAAAATTCAGTGTAAATTACTGAAACGTCGCCCGAAAAACTGGAAATCAGTTATTTGGTTCAAAATTGTATTTGGCGCATTTTACTTCACTAAGGCAAAATAACAAATTAAAAAATATAAAATACCATACTATTGTATAAAATTGTATTTGTTGGCATTTAAATAATTTTAATATTTGATAATTTTTTTATCTATCTATAATTTAATAAAATTACTTTAAAACTTAATTTTTAATATTTAAGCCAAATGCCAGATCTTAAAGGGCTCGATAGGTTAATAAAGTTCGTACCCTATTAATTCAGACTCAGATATCGTAACTCTTTTTCTAGAAATTAAATTTGATATTTTTTGTTTTTTTCCATTATTTTTTGAGCTATAAATGCATACAATTAATTCTTTTGCTATTTAAAAATAGGGGACTTGCAAAATTACTTTTAGTTTAAATATAAATATGTGATGGACATCTTATAAGTACATATTGTAAGTATTGGCAGTAACAACAAATATCGAATTTAGATTTTAGAAGAAACGTAAAACTTAAGTTAAGATTTTAGAGTTAACTGTGGCATACAATACTGTCTGGAAAAAAGGTTTACTCTTGAAATTGATTAAATTTCTTGTCCCAAAATTAATTCTTTTATTATTGAAATTATGTGAATAATCGGAGGTTTAGAGTTTTTGTTGAAGTTAAAAGCAGTAAATTTAAATTTTTAATTAATGGTCTCCACAGGGATTAGTTCTTGCACCTATTCTTTTTAATGTATATATTTCTGATCTTCCTTCTTTACAATGCCGAAAATTCGTCTACGTCGATGATATGGCAATTTCATTTCAACATTCGATTTTTTCGAAATTGAAAGATGGCTCTCTGATAATTTGCGTATTATGGAAAATTATTTCAAAAAATGGCGATTATGTCCCAATCTTAAAAAGACAGAGGTTTCTTGTTTTCATTTAAGTAATAGAAAAAAAATGTAGGAAACTTAATGTTATCTTTAATAATACAAAGTTAAACCATAATTTTAACCCAGTTTATCTGGGAGTAACTTTAGATACGTTTTTAATTTTTAAAGATCATTTAGGAAAAGTCCAACAAAAATGAAAACAAGAAATAATGTCATTTCAAAATTAGCTGGAATAACTTGGGTAGCAGATGCAAAGACACTTCGTACAGATGCATTGGCATTGGTTTATTCTATCGCAGAATATTGTGCTTCTGTCTGGTTGAATAGTTATCATACAAGAAAATAGATGCACAGTAGAATTGCACTATGCGTATAATTAGTGGAACCATTAAATATACTCCTCTCGATTGGCTTCCTGCTTTTTATAATATTACTCCATCGAATATTTGACGAACAGCTGCATAAAACGAGAATTGGATAAATGTCAATTTAACAAAATTTAGAATGATATTGAAACCCTCCAGCTAAAAGATTTAAATCTCGAAGTCCTGTATGGCTGCAAGACTACTTAAGTAAGGCTCATTTCTGAAGTTGAAGAGTGGAAAAAATTATGGACTCAAATTGATGTTTTTAATAAACATCTTATTGATGATCCAACAATAAAAGTTCCGTGCTTTGATCAAAATAGAAAAATTTGGTCAAAAGTAAATCGCATAAGAACAGGCTATTCAAAGTTCAACTTTATATTGTTTAAATGGGGTGCAATTTCTAATTCAAAGTGTGATTGTGAAAAGAATGAGTGACCGTTCCACATATCGTAGAGGATTGTCAATTAACAAAGTTTAAAGAAGGGTTTGTAAAGATTCATAACTTAACGATGAAAGCTGTATTATGGCTTACTAATTTGAAGGAGAGTTCTGATAACCTATTTTTCCGTCGACCTCATTATAAAATTGAGTTTTACGTACTCCCTGAATAATCATAAAGTAACACTTTTTTAACTGTAATACTTTTCGTCCGCAAACACTTTTTGTCCGCAAACATCTGTCAATGTCAATTATTATTTTGTGTCAAATTAAATAAAATTGAAGTAACCAGTATGAAAACCCATTTTTAAGAAAGGATGAATTTAGTGACTACATAGGATATTACAGTACTTTAGGTACATACTGAAACATTTTAGATACTGCAGAATATTGTTTGTGTACTTCCATTTATAACCTCAATTTCTCAATCCCACACAACTTTGAACAAAAACAATTTGTTGTTCAAATTACAAGTAAATGATTTTAAGTGCTTTGAAATGATATTAATAAATTGTTTATAGTTTCTACAATGTGCGAAGCATATAGAAGAGCCTGGTTGTAATCTTACAATAGTCGATAGGTACATTGTTTTCAATATGTAACACTTTAATTTGTTTAAAGTTATTCATTTATAAGGTAAGACAGAATTCATACGACTTGAGATTGCTTTAGACAATTTTATAAGGTAACATTTTGATACAGAAGCGGAGTTCCGATACAAAATTTTTACGATCATAAAATACAAAAACTTTGATTGATGTAAATAAGTAATATTGCTAATGGAAAACACAAGAACAGTAATTACTTGTGAAAAATCATTTGAATATTGATTCTGTCGCAGGAAAAAACAAAAATAGTATCATATAAGCCATCAACATTACTGGGTTCAAGATTTATTCGTACACAAAAACAAGGTGATTTCGCAGTTTTCAATAAGCTGAAAGAAGATTATTACATTTTTGAAACATTTTCGGAGTGAATCAAAAACTACGTTTGCATACTTTCTTACGGTCAGGCAATATTTTTATTGAATATAAAATGATTATAAGTCTGACCACGGTACAAACTCAGTCTTATAACTATTATATGTCCAATTAGTAAGAATCGACTTTAATGTGTTTAATAGGAGAAACTTCGTTAGATCTTTGATCATAAACAATTAAAGAAATGCATAATTTTGAGGGTAGGCTTCCAACTATAACTACATTTTTAAATATACTTCAAAATAACACTACCTAAATGTAATTTTTATTATTTTAATAAATTATAAAAAGTACATGTTTTACCTAAGAAAATGCCAACAATTAATTGTAACGACATGTGTGCGTTTAACGTGCATATCGCTATCTAAGCAACAGCTTTTAATGCTTGAAACGCACGAGTGTCGATAAAGCCAAGTAAAAACTTGTACAGAAGCATAACACGCAACGAAATTAACTGTTGGCATTTTTCTTAGTTTATACTAATCATACGTGTCAATGCTTTTACACGAGATGTCGTACGACACACATTTTACTTACATGTTTTACCTATTACCTATCATAATCAAGTGCTCTTATAAAAATTATGTGATTGTTGTAAACAAATGCTTTATCGGTACAATATTCGAACGCGGAAAGCTTTTATTTCCTTTAATAAATTTTGACACAAATGTTACAATACTGAACGGTGAAGTGAACATTACGTACAGTAAAATCAGAACAAACGTAACATTTTTGTTTAAAATTACTAAACATTTTGTTTTCAGTAAACGGTAGTAAATAGAAAATTAATTAATTTAAGGTCAACGGATAAAATTAATATGTACGTTTTTGTCCTTGTTACATAAACAACTATTTCCATTGTTTGGTTTTCTATTTCTTTATTTTACTATTTTTTGGTCGTTGTCTGGTCTGTAGACCGATCCATTATATGTCTTCAATTACTGTACCGTTATATTATATTTTTTTTAATTCACCTTTTATATGTTTACCTACTTAATCAATATTATTGCATATGAATACTACGTGCGTAAGGGTTGGCACTTAGACCGGTCTATTATGTATTGTCGTGGAATGGCTGTGCAATTATATTTTATGTTCTTATTTCCCTTTTTCAAGTTTACACACTTTATCAATATTATTACATATAAATACTACTTGGGCAAGGGTTGGCATGTTTAAGTTTTAGTGGTTTTCCTAAACCTTGAAGCAAATACTTATATCACAATTCAATAACGAAAATGTACCAGACGAATAAATAAATATTAAAACGAAAATGGGTAATCGTATGTATGGTATACTTATTTTGAACATATTTTGTATTCTTGACATTAACAGTTCTTATCGGTTGATTTGTAACATTACCTATGATTGTTATCCTTAGAGGTCTTGGCTTACTAGTACATAAATACCCAGATTTTCAATAGTCCAGTGCAGTTAGGAATTGAGCCACCATTTTTGTATACATTTTTTCTCTTACCCTTCATTCAAAAGGGCTTTCCTCGGTGAATTTAATTTTAAATTTGCGCATCCCTAACACCAACCCTTTCGTCGCCATCTTGGATTTGGTGTTTTTTTTTTGGAATTTTTATATATCGCGTTCTCATTATCTCACAGTCATAAACTTAGTGTCCTTGGATTTGTTTTAAGTTATATTTTCAAAAATGTTATATGACAAAAAACTGTACGTTTAACGGAAAAAAAGTTATTGCTCATCAAAGTCGACAAAAAGACTTTTTTTCCTTTTCGGCTCATATCTTTTTTTCAGTCTATATGACCCTTTTTTCTTGAGAGAACTTAATTAAAAATAAAGTAATTTCTAGCATTTCCAAAAAAACAATTATCCCGATACAACCATTTCTAGTCCGTCAATCGATGCGCAAAGTTGCTATCTTCCGGACGGAATTTCGAAATACGCTAGGACTTGCGCTCCGCGCTGCAATTTGTCATAATACGACTTATCCCCCGTTCATTTAATAAAATAAACAATTGTTATGCACGATTGTTACGGTTTATTTGTAAACAAACTAAAATAAATATATAGCCGTGCTAGATGACCCACCGGCAGCACTTCTTAGTCGGAAGTGGTCGTAGGTGGATTGAAATTGTTCAAAATGAAGGCCTCTACTCTGTTTGAAAAATTTATAAAGCGCCACCTAGGATTACGAATAAGAAATTTCTAGAGCCACTAAGAACTCATAGATACAGAAATAAACCGTATGTGCATAGAAATATATATATTGTTATAGCGACTAGAGTTCAATTAACACATATAGACACACATAGACACAACCATAGATAATATCATTTAACATGAATAGCAAAATATCGTTATCAAATAGTAATAATTCACGAAAGCGAGTTAAATCACGAACATAAATTTGAAGCACAAACACCCCTAAATAGGTTAGCGTATTTGACAGTTGATAACACAGATGAATCCCTGCAAGTGAGTCACGTGACAAAATATTGTGCAAAATGTATTTACTAAAACGTACGACCGGACCGTGGCCGATTATTTAAATAAGTTCAAAGCGCACAAAATTAATTGGGTCCTTACTTGAAAGATCTTTTGAGTTCACAAATGTATTTTAACACAGCGCCAAAAAAAGTACGTTGTTAAACGCACGACCACGATACATATACATAGAACGCGACAAAATTTATGAATGACATGCATAAACAAATTAACTTAGCTTGTGTAACTAGGAAGTCTTTAGTGTTCGACAGTTAATCGGTAGAGATAACAGCTCTTGTATCCAAATCTAGTATTTGAGTATCCAACGAAAAAATGGAAAAGCCAAAATGGACTCCGATGACAACAGATAACAAGTAAAATTCCTAAAAGACTTTTCAATATAAGAATGCATATTTGGACGTATTAGTGTAAACACGGCGGCCTATATTGCAGGGAGAAAATTGCTCAATAAATCAATTATTTACGAAATAATACCGTCACACGATACATTGTTTAAATATATCTATTTGTTCAATAAAAATTATTTTCAAATATTATTCAATTACACTATTGTTATTTGTTACTAATATATTGGTACCGTAAGAAAATCTTTTGTTTGAACGCAGAACTGTGTTTATATTAAAAACAATTAATATTTCGACGGGTTGCACTTGGAGCCAATCACAACCAATCAGGAATCGAAACCAGGTAAAATTCTGGACATTGTATCCTGTAGATGTACAACTAACTGTAGCAGGGTTTGTGGATGTCAAAAAGAAGGTTTGAATTATTTTGTTTTGTGCAAGACTTTTCGTGGGGAAACCTGGACGACCGCGAAAGAAGATGTAGATGACTCAAATGACAAAGACGACAACGTTGATGGCAAACTTCCAACGACTGTACATTTACCCAGATCAACCGATTGAATGAAGATGATGGCTATAATATTATGAACTTAACCTCAAAGGTGCTGTGAAATTGAGTTTGGAAAAACAGAAAAAATATGTTTATAAAGTTAAAACCTGTTGAAATATTAATTAAAGCGCCAGGTAGACTTAAAAAAAGATAGGAACCGAAAAGGAAAAAAAACCTTTTTTTTTAAGTCTTTCTGTCGACGTTGAAAAGCAATAACATTTTTTCGGTTAAAATCACAGTTTTTTATCATATAACATATTTAAAAATATAACTCACAACGAATTCAAAGACGCCAAGTTTATGACTGTGCGATAATGAGGTATGAAAATTAAAAAAAAAACAAATCTAGGATGGCGGAGAAATGGTTGGTTTTAGGGGTGCGCAAACTTAGGGTTAAACTCACCGAGGAAAACCCTTTTGAATGGAGGGTAAAAAAAAAATTCTACAAGTTTATGCTGATCTTCTGGTGCACTATACATAATATTTACATCACAATACAATAACGTATAAATAAATATTAAAAGAAAATTGGGCAATCCTATGTATGGTATACTTATTTTGACCGTATTTTAAATGTATTCTTGACATTGATAGTTTTTACCATTAGATTTGTAACCTTACCTATGATTGTTATCCTTAGAGGTCTTGGTTTAAAGGTCTTGGCTAAGTAGTACACCAAGATTTTCAACGGTTTTTATTACAATTAAAAGTAAAAAATACTTTTTCAAAACAAACCAATCCACGATTGCACATTACCTATGATTTTTATCAATAGAAGTCTTGGATTAGTAGTACATAAGCATCCAGATTTTTAAAGGTTTTTATCACAATTGAAAATAAAAAACCATGTAACATATTTTGTAAATAAAATTGTTAAAAGGGTGCCTTCTGTAAGAGATGATTGTCGGAGATTTAAAGCTCCTCTGAATTCTCTCCATCACCAATTCAAATCGTATCGTCTTTCTATTTAGGTAACTGCCACCGTTGATTGAAATATTGGTAAAGATAGTCAACCTTACGGGATTATGCGACCCCGAAATTTGTTCTAAACATCAGAGGTCGGTAGTATCGCTTTGTGCTAAGAAAATACGTCAATTGTATTGTAGAATTTACAGAACAGTATTGCCGATAAATGTGAAATAGAAAACTGTAATTTTGCTGATAGTTTATGCTAAGGCACGACATTGTTGCCAATGCATCATGCCGTTGATTGAAATATTGGTGCATTGAGTCAATGTTGACAAACAAACAAAAACATGCGTTCTACAATATACAAGAATTTATTGATTTTTTGTCGACGTACTAATTAAATGTGTGTCCTTTGTTATATATTTTTTTCTATTGTCTGTTAATTGTTCAATGTAATAATATTTATTTGTATCTTTCTTACGTAAGGTTATAACAATGGTTATACCATCATGACAAACACATATATGTACAAAGATTGTATACATACACATGTGAATAAAGTTTATTATTATGAAAAAAACCTGCAGATTTAAAAGTATTAATTTCGTAAAGAAATCGTTGAAAAACGTTCTCCCAAAAAAAACAATTTCTTTAAATACTTTTGAAAATTCCATACTCATATATTTATTACATTAACATCGTTTATCCGTTGAAAATGTTTTAAAATCTATTAGGCTTACGCAAGTAAATTTCTAAATTTTGGTCATTGAAATTAAAATTTTTAACATAGAAACGCTATCCCTTTTATGTTGGAACGAATGTTGAATTTTCTTATATTACAATCTAACGTACTCAACTGTTTGCATCTAAACAATATTATAACAAGCCTACTCATTTACTAAAGGTGTTGCTAAAAGTATGCAATTGTAGAATTTCTGACTAAGCCGATAAGGAATGTGACTCATAAACGATAATCCGGAAGCAGTGTGAATTCATGGTACAGAGAATGCGACACTCATAAACTGTTAATTATTGATCAGTTGGTTAAAATAAAACTATATCGAACCTTAAAGTGGGAGGCTAATAAACATATTTCTAATAGCTATAATTACAGTGATGTCACAAACCACACCGTAAAATAAGAATATTATCTGCATAAATAAGTGTAAATGTTTGGATATGTTTTATGTATAGCATTGTATTAGGTACGTTATTATTTATGTGTAAATTGTTTGTAAATTATTACTATTATTTTAGATCAGTTGGAATTGTAATTTTTGAAACAATGTTTATAATTAATGAGCTATTTTTACTTTAATTAAACTATTTTAATTCGAAACCATGATATTTTGATACAGTTTCAAAGAGTAAAATCCTAACTTTTATCTCTACTAACAGATAACAAAGTGTCACTTTTCGTAAATTATTTTTTTCCCTCGGGAAAAAGTGAGTACTATTTTTAACACCAAATTTCCCTCAATAATTTTCTAATTCTATTGTAATATGATTTTTCAATATTAAATCGTCATTTATTTCGTCACAGAAAAGAATAGTGTATTATACACGTATTATCCGCACCGCGTCGGGAGACAACACACCTCAAGCTAAAATCTAGTACTTTTATTTTTAGAAGTAATAGGAATAGGTTTTATTACCAAGTGAATTTAAATTTGAAGGTCTAGTGGAACCCACTTTCCCTAAAAAACACGGTAACTTGTTGCCTTTTGAATTGAAAAATTTGAAAACCAATTTTTATTTAAAATCCTTTTCAACTGAACACGTAAAACAAGTAGATACAAAAACCAATAATTTTGCGTTTCTGAACTCTAGTGGTATTTCTCCCAGTATGTTCTACTTTATTCCTAACGAAGTTATTAAATGACAAACAAATGTCAACATTATTATTTGCAAGTTAAAAATAAAGTGCAAGCATAATTTGTAAAATAATTGTTTCTTATTTATCTAACACCGACCAAACCAAACTGTTTTAACAAATAACGCTTCGCATGTATTTTAGTAAATTATTAAAAAAACATTGTCATTAAAATCCAAGATATGTATCATCAATGGTATTATTCATAAATGAAAAATTCGTCACTTTTAATTACTAGTTAATACGTTTACTAAATATTTGAAAACGTTGCAACATTGTATTGACAAAAGTAAATTTTACGGATTGTATGTTGCGCCATTTTTACAACGGTGGAATAAATTGAACTATTCTATTTCAAGAATCGTACACATTATAACTTAGCGCTTCAGTACAGGTGAAAAAGTAAACAAAAACGCAACCCAACATGCATATGTGAATTGCATCCGTGATACAAGCAAATACAAGCGGTTGACTATCTTTACCAATATTTCAATCAACGCTGCCACTTAGTTTACATGTAATGACCAAGAACATTATTTTGTTAAAGCACCTGGTATTATTCAAACGCTACACTACAAAGTCAATTGAAACATATCACGATACAAGTAATGACCTAAACTTCCAAACAAATAATACCAAACTCCGTATTTCCTACTAAGATTTTCTCTGTTCCAGGAATAGTTACTATCCTATTATAGTTTTATCAAATTATGTTTTCCTATTGAAGTTGACGTGTTTTAGGGTGTTTGCTTACCATCTGTTTTTCTAGTAATTTGCTCCGTAACTTTTTTGTTTGGACACTTATCAAAAGTATGAATATATTAAGAACTTAATATTTATAAAAATATTTCTTACATGTATAATTTTATTTAAAGTTATGTTGTATGTAATCATTTTCTACAACTTTTATTGGATTCTGTTAAATATCGCTTGCGACGTGATAGTCCAGATGAATGCAAAAAAAATACAGAAACGGTCGTTTTATAAAAGAAAATCTTATTTGATGAATTTGAATTTGTGATAGAAAGTTTTCAAAAATCTATCAATAGTCATTATACTCAATTAAATTAATTTTTTGACTAATTCATTAAAAAATGAAAAAAATAAGATATGAAATATTTGAAGTCCTGTAGTCTTTTGAAAAAATAGAACGTTATTTTGTCTTATTTTCAAACTATTGACTTTTTGTCTTAAAACCACGTGCTCCAGCGAAGTTCAAACAATGAAAAAGAAAAACATAAATTTTAAGCATGGATTCAATTTGTAACGTTTTTTGTTTTTCTTAATGTGGTGGAATATTTGTTTTGTGTTGTGGTGTCAAAGTACCTATGGCATTGACTTAAATTTTAATGCATTTAAGTTGGAGTAGTGAAAGGTCTGGTCAAATTTTTGCTACTAAGCTTTTGTTGTCCGACAGTAACAAGGCGGCTGTTGTGACTCAAAACAGTTAGTGGTCGTTGTGATCACGATGGTAGTAGTTTATGAAAAAAGAGGACATTGTAAATACATACATATTGCTGTGATATACCTAGTGACGATAACAATAATTTGTTAATTGACAGTATTAATTTCCTTAAGAGGAATATGTAGTAACAGTGCGCTATCGCTATAAGTACCATTAAAAGAGCTTTTAAGTATAAATGTTTGAAGTGAAGCTTAATGTTTTATGAAAGACAATACTTGAGGCTTTGTCGCTGTAGTATTCCTTTTTTTTAAACGTTTATTTTTTGTTTTTTTATGTTTGAATTTGTGCATATTATAGCATATTTAACTCCACATTGTTAATAGGAATAAATTCAAAATCGAAATTCTACCACAACCACTAGCAATTTAAATCAAAACATTGTCGATAACTTAAAAATTTGAGCAAATTTTATAGGTACCTACTTTAAGACACTGTATTCATGACCTCAAATCGAATGAAAGTCAAGGTATTTATAGATTATCAGTAAATATATTAAAATTGGTAAAAAATATTTGATTTCGACATTAACTAAATTATGTAACTTGACAATAGAAGAAGATTAGAATTACTAAAGTCATTCCAATAAAAAGGGAAACTGTAATAAATGCTGTAGACCTATGTCGTTACTTCCGGTGCTATCAAAAACTATCGAAAAAATTCTATACAACCAGTTCATAATAAATATAATATATTTTCAAGAAAAGAATTTGGTTTTAGGTAAGTGTTATCAACAAATGATGCAATCCTAAATTTTGTTGATAAAATTAATAAAAATAACAAAAACGGATATGTGACAGGACCTAGGTTTATAGATCTAAGCAAAGCTTTTGAATGTGTAATGCATGAAAGACTAGTTATGAAGTTTAAAAAATATAATTTTGCAATAACAGCATTAAGTTAATAGAAAGTGATTCGTCAAATTGAGAACAGACTGTTTTTCGTAATGGAAACTATTCCAATAGGTACATTAGAGGTAAAACCTAGTGTGTCACAAGGTTCAATTTTTGGGCCTTTAGTTTTCGGCAATGATGATACTACAATAACATCATTGGCACACTTCATTAACGCGGTTAGTATTATGAACATTATAGTATAATCTGATACATCAGATTGATGTCCAACTAATAAATTAACTTTAAACTGCATCAAAACCGCCATAAAAACCTTTAGTTCTAACAGAAACAATATAAACGATGGAACACCTGTAAAATTTTTTGATCGTTATTTGGCAAAATCAAGATGAAGAACTGGCAAAGAAATTAAATAAATCTGCTTTCCTTCTAAGAAGTCTATAACGTAGCTTAACGTTGACATGTGGTATTTTGCTTAGGGTCGCTCAAGCATAGACACCGAATATATAGTATTCAAAGACGTATAATAAAAAACGCTATACCATCAGTTGTCATCAAAATATTACTGTAAAATTATTGCCCACGTTTAGAGTTTTTGGGAAAAAAAGCTTCAAACGAGAAAAAGTAGTTTAAGCAGCAATTTTGAAAAATCCGAAGAAACGGCTTGTACTACAGTGTTCTACGCATTGATTTACATAATATTATGTTAAAAAAGCTACACAAAAATTTTTGTCAATTTTTGTCAAAAGACCAAAAACTATAGTCTTAGGTATAAAATCGGGGAAAAACAATTTTGCTTTCGATTTGATTAAAAAATTAGTGAAAGAGATTTATACTAAGGTGTAGAATACAGAAATACCATCAATTGTCATCAAAATATTACTGTAAAATAATTGCCCACGTTTAGAGTTTTTGGGAAAAAAAGCTTCAAATTGGAAAAAGTAGTAATTATCGGTCAATTTTTCTTTTATCACAGATATATAAGTTATTCACAAAAATACTTACAAATAGGATTACACCAAAGCTAGATCAATATTAACTAGTAGAAAGTTGGGATTCAGAAAACAGTATGACATATGTGAACACCTTTTAATAATGATAGTTTTAACAGAAAAAGCAATAGAATATAATTTGAACATCTACACAGCATTTGTTGAATTCCAGAAGGCTTTTGATACTCTGGGGCATTGGGTAATAATGAAATCACCGGAAATGCAAGGATTAAAGTCACTATCAGTAGTCAACGAATAGAGAATATGTTAAGTGTCTACCTGGGCCATACAATCTCATTGGGGAGAGTAAACCAAACACTGGAAATAAACTGCTGAAAAAGATTGGCGTGCGCAACTTTTAGCAAACTGAAGAGTACTCTAACGAACAGAAACATCCAAATGCATCTCAGAACTCGTCTGTTTCAGCAATGTGTGACACGGTTCCTGATTAACCAGAAAATTATTGGAAAACTTCAAACAACGTAAAGAGCTATGGAAAGGCGGTTGGCTGGAGTATTATTAATACAGCAGAAAAGGAACGAATACATGAGAGGCATAACTAAAATAAAAGATGTTAGTAAAATAGTAGTTAAACTGAAGTGGAACTTTGCGTGGCATGTGGTTAGATGTCAAGATAAAAGGTGGACAAAGATAATATAGCAGGCCTGTCGTGGATGAGGAAGGCACCAAACTGAGATAGCTGCTTATGTCCAGAAACGGACCGAATAAGGCCTTTAAAAAAATCATAAGAAACATCACCGGCCTTGATTATACAGACAACAAACGCAAACACGGTTAGACTTGGAATAGGTAAATATGGTATCATCGTTCGGAGAATTTAATACTGAGTACAATATTTAAATAAAATACAAGGTGTTCCGTTTAAAATAACGAAGTTAATGCTTACTTCCGGTATAACAGGAAGTTGTATGATGGTCATTATATTTTTATTTCATAAAGCATAGTTTTTTTTTATACAAATCTACAAATTTACAAAAAATTAAATTGATTTAATCTCCATAAAAGTCTAATGACCGCCTTAACATGGACAAATAGGTATATCGACAGTGTCAATGCAATACTAAGTAAGGAGTCAGCCATGATTTTACAGGAGATGAATATAACGTTTTATTGATATTTTATGTTAATTTCAATCTCGAAATTTCTTCACTGCTATGTTTTAGATTGTTTTTGTTCATCTTTGTCAAAGCAGTTACCTGAGCATTTTATTTTTAACCGTAGATATGAGTTATTGATTGCATAAAAATGTCAGATTTTGCAGATTCGAGGTATTGCATTGACATCGTCCATATGGCTCAATTAAAAATACATGTTCACGATTCTCGATTTAAAATAAACATTTGTCAGGATGCTTTAAAACTTCAAAGATTAAAGACGAAGATAAATTATTATGTGATAATAATTTTTTTTAATTTTTTAATGTATTACCTAGCTGCATTAAATTCTTAAAGCAAGGATTAATACAAAAAACTCTTAAAACTATGCTAATTAAAAATGCGTTTAAACATTGGAGTGATTTTTTAAGCTTTCAATTTTTTAAATGTTTGTGTGTATTTATTTGTTTTTTTGTCAATTAACAAAAGATTCGATTTTTTAATAATTACATTAAATTAACTATAAACAACAGTAAATAACCACAACTCATTTTTCTTCTGTAACCCCTTCCTCTTTTTTTAACCTTTTCCTTCTCTCTATTACCACTTTTATACGTTTTTCCCCTTCTTCTTTTTTCTTCTAGTATTACTTTTTGTTTTTTTTTTTCTTCTCTTCACATTCCACCATCAGATGTTTTGTGTTTTCCCATCCTTCCCTGCACACCCTGCATAGCCTTCTTTCATCCTACCACGAATATTTATTTTTATTTTCTTTGTTGCATCAAAATCTCGCTATTATTCTTTTGCTATTTAAACTTTTTTTTCTGTTAAATAATTTATCCCTGAGTATTTTTTGTTGTATCCACTTTCTTTTAATTTTGCTCTTGTGGTTGTATCCATATCTCTTCTTACCACATCTTTGACTATACTCCTTCTTTTTTTCTTCCTATTTTCCATTTTTGAATTGAGGATTAAAATAGTTTTCAAATGCGGTGTTACTCGACCCTCCTCTCCGTTAAAAAAAAATCAAGATTGCGCCGTGCCGCCATCTTGAATCTTGAAGATATCAATTTTATGCCAAATTGTAGTATTTTATGCTTTATTATAGCCCCTTTAAATTTAAAATCGATATCTTAAACCGTTTCAAATTTAGAAGAAGGGGTGGGGGGTGGGACTATTTACGTCCGCACTGTATAACCTAGTGTTTTCTTGTCTAGCATCAACGTCCATTTCTAATACTTTTGTTGTGCTTTCTCCCATTATTTTCCATTCTTTCAATCTCCATATCTCCGCTTCGTACATTATTACACTTTCTGCCAATTTTTCAAAAATCGATCTTCTTTTTTATATGTGCTTCCCAAATATTTTCTCTTCCTCTTCCATTCCCCATAACTGCTCTACTACAATATTCTCTTTTTTGCTAATTCTCTAATGTGTTCTGCGTCTTTGTTGTTGTCCTTCATATCATAATCTAAATATTTCCACACATCCTCTTTTTTTCTGAAATACCATTTTTTTTGTCTTGTCTATATATATATCTGCAAATCCTTCTTTTTCAATTATTTTTTCATTACTTTCATTGCCCCCTCATTTCATTTTTAATGTTGGCTATCACCACAATATCATATGCATAAGCAAGTAGCTAAACTTTTATATTTCCTGTTATTATCTTACCTCTTTGATGGCCTTCAAAATGTTTTTCTAAATCCCATATCGAAAGTGAGAACAAGCTAGGACTTAAAGGGCAACTTTGTCTCAGGCCTTCTACCGTCCAGAATACTGCCGTGCTAATCAGAAAAGCCGTAACTAATTTTTTTTTTCTTAAACGAATTTGAACTATCTATTGATTTCTAGTTTTTTTTGGTATCATAAAGGCTTATCATTAGAAAGAACTTGAGTTAATTAAGATTTATATTAATGTTTTTTAATAGTCACTTTGGAGTGGCCTAAAATATTTGTCTCAATGCTTACACCTGGAAATGGAGATACGTCTTTTAAATCTAAAAACACAGCAAGAAGCTTCCCTCTTTTTCTCCAACTCCTTTTTTGTCGACTGCTTTAGAATATATATGTTGTTGATTGTTCTTCTTCATCTCCTAAAGCCCGCTTGCCAATTTGCTAACATTTTCTTTCCTTTTACTTCCTTTTCTAATCTTCACTGCATAAATTTTATACCCGACGTTAGTTGTGCTCACACACTTATTTGTAGTTTTTCATCTGTTCTTTATACTTTCCTCTGTATATCGGGCATATTATTTTCTTTCCATTCCAGATTTCCAGATTTTAGTAAAAACTATTCTTAGTCTTTCTCTCATCTTCTCTCCCGTAAATTTTTATTGTTCGCCCTGTTTTCCATCCGTTCCTTCTGCATTTTCTTTTTTTACTTTTATCAGTGTTTTTTCTACTTCTTTTTTCTTTACTGCACCCTCTCTTTTTCTTTTTCCGTCTTTCGTCCCTGTTTACCTTGTTTGAATTTTTTTCTTCTTCTAGCAATTCAATACAATGTTCTCTCCATTTTTTCTCGTCTACACTTAAGTTATTTTTTTTTCTTTATTTTTCTTTATTTAAGAATTTCCATATTTTTCTCTCTTTTTTAATATTTTTTATCTTTTCTTCTATTTCTGTTTTATATAATTTTTTTTCACACTGTTTTTGTACATTCATTTTAATTCTTGTATTCCTCTATGTGTATATGTTCTTTTTCCATCTTCTCCTACCCCTTCTTAATTCTATTGTTTTTTTTGTTTTCTTACATTCGCATTCCACTCGTTTTTATTCTTTCTTTCTTTTCTTAGTTTTTCTGTACCCTATTTTTTTTACTTTATCTGTCGTTTTTCTAATTATCATTTTTGTTTCTTTTTCTACATCTGCCGCCGTTTTTGATATTCTTCCATATTCAATCTATATCTTTCTACATCATCCTCCGTCCATATTTTTTCTCTTCCCACACTTCTTTTTCTACTAATATTTTTTGTTTTTCTCCATCCCAGAATACTTCTAAGGGTAGATGATCTGATTCCTCCACGTCCCCTACTCTCATTTGTTTAATATTTTTCAATCTTTTTCCGTTCACTACCACATAATCAATTACTGATTCTTCCATTTCACTCAAAAATGTATATTCCTCTTTTTCACTTTCTTCCATATTTCCATATAATATTGTCCATCCTCTTTTTTCGCACATCTCTTCTTTTTCGCTTCCGTAACTATTCCTCCTTTTGCCCTATTTTTTTTCTACAAATTGGATTCATCATTTTCTGGCATCTTTTTTTTTCCTTCCAGCCATGTTTCTAGTCTACCATTCCAAAATTTTTATATAGTCGCAAAACTCTTTTTTTTCATTTTTGTCCCAGTCACGTTCCAAAATAAAACTTTACTCTCATTTTTCATTGTTTTATTTTTGTTATTTCCCTGGGGACCATTCCTTCTTTTTTCTTTATTTATTTTCATTTACTCTTTTTTTATTTTCTTGCTTCTGTCTTTATATTCGCTTGTATTTCTTTTTTCTACCTTGTCATGTCATCGTCTATAAATATTCTAGTTCCTATCAGTTTTCTTTATCTTTTATATGTTAATTTTTTTTTTTAATTCCTTAATTTTATTATTAATTTTCCTTTCTGTATTTCTGTCCCATCTTCTATTTTGTTTTAAATCTCTATTTTATTCTTCAACATTTCTTCCACTTGTTTTTTTTTTCTCTTTTTTCCCCATTCACTTCTAGCCTTTTTATCACTAAATTGTTTCTTCTTTTTTTGCATGATATCCGTTCTCTCTACAGGCTGTCTATTCTTTCCTCCAATCTTTTAAACTTTTCTTCCCATTGCTCGTTAATTTTGCTAATCTCTACCATTATTTCCTTTATTTCAGTATTGGTTTAACCTTATTCCTATTAACAATTTTTTTTAAATGTACATACTCTATAAAACCACAAAACGTGAAACATGTAAATACGTAACTTAATAAGTCTATAAATGAACGTTTACGTAGGTATATATTTTATTTTTGACATGTGTAAAATGTGGTGTAAAATCGTAGACGTTATGAATTAGGAAAGAAGGCCGACCGGAAATGTTAGAAAAAGACATGCTCGGGCGTGCTAAACATTCATATTTCAAAACGTAGAAGTTTTTTAAAAAATATTTTATATTTTTAAAGAAATCAACTTGTTTTATAACAGAATTAATTGAAACAAATTACAAAATAAATATGATTTTATATAAAATGATAAATATTTATGGTACAATTAGTAACTACATCAAAATTTATAGCTCTTGGCGTAAATATACTAATAATACTTATATTTCTATTCCTTTTTTGAAATAAAAGTTTTGATGGTATTCTATTAGAAATTTCTATTTCCTTATTGACGTCCTGGCAATTTTTATTTATTCCTTGAAATGTAAGGCATTTCTATTGGTTCTAAATTTGTATCGTAATACGTTTAAGTACATAGGGTAAAATTTAATAAACGAATTGTGACGCATGAGTAAGAAACTATGTTAACTCATTGGAGATTTTAATAAACACTTTTAATTTACACAACTTATAAGTAATGAAAGTGTATCTCAACTTTTTTTAACTAAATTTATAATAATTTACATTTCTGAAACGCGTTTCATTATCAAATTTTAAATACTGTCTCACAACCAGTTCAGAAGAGAGAAAATAAAAAATTGACTGCACATTATAATTAACACTTCAGTATATTTCCAACACATATTTACCGTTTGAAAAGATTTTTAATTGCTAAATAATAACAGTATATAAATTGAAGTGTTTAATTTCATGTTAAATGAGAAACTGCGGAAATAAATCTGTTCAGTACTGACCGGTAATAGCACCATTACTATTTCACCGTTTTCGTAAATAAGCAGACCGCAAACATACTAATTGAGAATAATTTCAATCAAACCATTTGCGTTTACAAAATCGTCAAATTTTAAACGTTTACTTTTGTATTTATCACTTCGTTATAAACACAAACTGTGTTCGATTTTCCATTTCAAATGACTTTACGAAGAAAATTTAAACACATTATTGATGCAAAAATGTTTTTTTTAATTAACTTCGACGAAACCTATATTAATAAAAACCACTTTTGGTAACCGCCAAATTTTATTTAATAATTTTTGTTTTCCCCATTTTAGTGGAGTAGCTGAATAAAGTCATTAATTCAATTAATTAGGAACAATTTGTTTCAGAGAGTAGGATGCGACCTAAGGATAGGATCGGCCCTGCAGGTAGATTCTTGCGGAAATTGCGGTGGCGATGGTTCCTCTTGTGCTCAACCACTTTATCATTGGGCCCTAAAATCTGTTTCTTTATGTTCTGTTACGTGTGGTGGAGGTAAAAATAAATCTAATAAAAAAATTATTTCCTTTTTTAATTTACGACACAAATTTTAGGGTATAAAATGTCTCGCCCAGTTTGTCAAAATATTTTATCTGGCGTGGAAGTTGAGGAACAATTATGTAACGATTCAATGAAACCGGATGCGGCCGTCGTAGAATGCAATATTCACAATTGTCCTCCAAAGTAGGTTGCAAGTATTGCATTTTAATTTTGTCTTATCTTAAATTAAATTCAACGAATGTAATTTGTATTTAAATTGTGGTTTCGTTAATGATTTCTAGATGGCATACGACTGATTGGGGATCGTGTTCAGTCAGTTGTGGGGGCGGATCTCGTCTAAGGCAAGTTTATTGCGTTGAAGAAACAAGAAATAAAACAAAAATAAAGGTGAGTTATGTTTTATTGAGTTTTAAATAAGGGATTAAGTGCAAGTACAAAGTGTGTTGTGTCTTTGAAAATAATTGAAAAGGATATCTTAAGGATACAGAAGGGAACAATAAAATTCTTAGTTTGTAAAATTAATCAATATGGGTTATTGAAAAGCTTCCCATTTTACAGGCATTGCTTCTTTTGAATCAAACATAATTGCAAGCGTTTGGTAAAGGTATTCCTTTTTCATATATGTTGCGCGCATGGGTAATTAAAAAGGAAATTCTCCTATTTGTATGGAATTTTACGTTTTTATAGCGAATTTTATTTTAATATTACAATTAAATTATGACATAATTAAAATTATTGTCATCACTTTTTTATTACTTTTAGATCGGTGAACAGAAATGTCCTGGTCGCAAACCACGTTATCAAGAACCATGTAATCAAATGATTTGTCCTAAATGGCAGGCCTCTCCGTGGTCAGGGGTAAGTGTTATCTCTTGACAAATTTGATGTTCTATGTTTCATCGATAAATTTAATTTAAACGTTACTAACGGTCAATTGCACAATCTCCGCTTAAAGTTAACTATAGTTTAATTTCTATGGATACAATTATCGCCTAGGAAATTAAACCAAAGATAACTTTAGTCGGAGATTGTACAACTGCACCTAATTTACATCAAATTTCAATTAAGTTTTGTTTTATACTAAAGCCTTCCGCACATTAGCCGACTAAAAAAAACTAACCTAATTATAAATTTGCCCAAAATTCCAATATAGAGCTACAAAGTCTTCAAATAAGTGCTCAAATATCTGCATGTGAATGTCCGTGTAAGGTATAGTTATAGAGGCAAAGGTATTTTTCCACTTCTACGAATCTAATATTCAACGATTGTATTTGCTTGAACGCATGTTGAACGCCTAGTTTCACAATCGGAACAATAGCTTAACCGCATAATTTAGAAAGAACATATTTTAAACCGAGCTGCAACTCGTTCGAAACTAGTTTGTGATTTAGTTTATAATTAGTTTAGTTTTTTTTAGTCGCCTAATGAGCCGAGGGTCTAATTGACATGGAAATCGGAACGACAAAAAGAAGTACGAGTTTTTTGACCAAACTTGGCAGAAACGTTTAACTATCAAAGGGTAGCAATTGATTAAAATTTTGAAGAAAAAAAAACAAAAAGTAAACACTTTATTTTTTAATCATGTGTTGCTCCCTCTATTGCTTATGCACTCTCTCACTCTCTGTGGGATCGATTCTAGGAGATGATCGATTACCCCTTGAAGTACAACGTCTTAAGTAACATGTAACTCGTGTTTTAGATCTTGAAAAGTCTGCGGAGTATGCAGCAAGTTCCTCAATCTTCTTTCTATAATATCCCAAACATGTTCGTTGGGCGAAAGATCGGGAGATTGAGGCGACTAAGGCAACAGATTAACATTATCTTTCGCAAATCATCTTGCAATGTGGGGCTGAACATGATCTTGTTGGTAAAGTGAATCTTTCAACTCCTGAAGTTATGAAAGAATATTGGGTTCTATCTACCTCTTCCACATATCGCTGAGCGTTTATATTGCCTCAGATGAACACCAAACAAGATTGGCTTCCATAAACTATAGCACGCTATACCATAATCCCCACACTTTGGTGCACATGCCTCTAAACAGAAAATTCAACAGTGAAACGTTCCTGTCGTCTTTGCCTCACCCTCATACGGCTATCACGACTCTCCAAACAGAATTGGGATTTATCATTAAACACTACCCTATGCCACTCTAGGTTCCAGTGCTGTCGCAACTTTCACTACTGTTAAAATGCTGCCGGTGTTCAGCGGTTAGTGGTAGCACAAGATGTGTCCAATAGGATTGCAAACCAAAAGCTTGTATTCTTCGATAAACCGTTTAAAGGGTTACAGAGCGATCTTCGATTGCTAACCATTGATCAGCAATTGATCTGAAACTGGTAAATCTGTTTGTTGTTGCTATTAGTCGAAGATGGCGGTCCTGTGCCTCCTTTGTTCTTTTTTGCTCTGCCAGTTCTTCATCTACGACGTTCCGAGCCTTCTCTAGTCCATGCTTGCCAGCAACCCATAATAATGGGTGTGTTCCGATTGAGGCGATTTTCAATTTTTTTGAAGAATAGATTCTCTTCTCGCACACTGATAATGCGACCTCTTTCTAATTTGTTTAATTGGCGGCAATTTCCACGTTTGCGCACTCTTTGTATGACTACACCTCCGAACAAACGATAAAAAACCGACAACAGTAACGATTAAACAATATCTTCCAAAACTAACACATGATAAAATTTTTAGAAAAACCTGAACGAACTGTCACATAAGCCACTGTTCCTAAATCCAAATAAATGAAACTTTATTAAATTTGTGCGTTACCGTATTCTTATCATTTTAAAAAATAGAAAAAAACAAGCTATTTAGACTATTTTTTCTTGTGAATTTATTTTATTTTCCCATTTGCCAACGTTTTGACAATAATTTTGTCTTCCTCAAAGGCTACAAAACAAATTTATTACATTTCATATGGATAAAAACAATTTCAAATTGTAGCTTACCTCTAGTTAAAATTACATAAAAACACAAACGTCAAAGATAAAAAAAACGGGCATATTAAAACGTATAACACATTACATCAACTTTTAAAATACACTAATTACAATAAATTATACTAGCTAAAATTTACTAAATAAATTACCAATAAATACAATAAATAACACGCACTTTAACACAATATCAATAAACCAACTTACAATGTATAGTATCAGCAACACAATGATTTTATTTGTACAAGGACTCACTAAAAGATTATGTATCATTATGTACAATTGATATCATTTAAAATATGAAATACCGTAACTTATGTACTAATAATTATTAATTATATTATGATAGATTTTGTTAGACCATTTACATCCGACTTTATCATTATAATATAGCTTATAGGTGATATTAAACTTTGGTTGTAACGTCAAAAGTCATATGTAGAAATATGCACGCCAGATATTTTCCCTAATTCAGTATTCATAGGGTCAACCTCTTTCAACTGCAGCTGTAGAAAAAGCTTCTTGGATCATTTTTTTTCTTTGTGGTTTTGTAGGTAATGACCTCTAACCTGTAGTGCTGGCAGTTACATTTCTTTCCTATTTTTCTCACAATGAAACACATGTGGAACTACATCTCGCTTTAATTTTAAGAAAATGTTTCTTCTTAGCCTGCTCTATCTCATGCAATTTTTCGTATCATGTTCAATCTACAAAGTAAATTATACTTCGACACAAAAATAGATTTATTGTTAATGAAAGAAACTTACATTAAAATGATCACAGCAGAAAGACATAGATCTTGACTTCAGAATAATTTTTCTTACTACCTTAAACCACCAAGATTTGCATTCACGCTCTTGCGGTACACAAACAAAGATTTTACTAGATGTACGTATACTTATACTTAATCTTGTACAAAGACACAACTTATACTGATGGGAGTATTTTTTGGGGTGAGACATTTTAAATTACTTTTTCGAACATGTAAAGTGGTAATATTCTCAATTACACGAACAGTAGGACGGCCACGGCTGCTTATATGACTTCTGACGTCACACATGGGAAAATCATTTTTTTGAATATCCAAGACCAATTTCTCGAAAACGGTCATCTAGATATGTTTTAATTTTAACAGTTTTAAAGATACCCACAAACTTTAATTTATTAATTTTTGAAAAACAAGTGTATCACTCAACTGCTACCCTTCGTGCCACTTCTTGGTGTTGCGATTTTATGTCAGCTAGTATAATATGTAAAAGTAGTCATTACGATTAATAGGTAAAATGAAACAAGGAAGATATAAATACAATTTTTTTTTATTATACCGCCTGGTGAAATGTCGAGCGCCAAATAAAAATGCAATAGTTAAATAGATATTGATCAATTAAATGCATTAAAAAATCTGAACAATTTTTTGGACTGTGATTAACATTTTTAGTGCGGTGAACTTTTGACTATTTGATTAAAATTTATGAATGTCCTATTGCTCGTTATTTATACATTAGAAAAAACATTTCTATATTATCTTTTTTGGTTTCATTAGTATTCTCTAAGTAGTTATTATTATTTCCTTTTTTACATCCAACATGGTGAGTTACTAACCATAACCACACGACATAAAAGGTGACGTGCTGTCTTGCTTATAAGAAAAGAAGTTAAAAAAATTTGTCTGTAATATTTTAGGTTCTAATTCAGAATAGGATAATTGTAATTCAGAAAAGTTATCATCTTTTTTTTATTCCCGATTCTTAATTTCCTTTTTGTATCGACAACTTTAACAGCTATATGTTCTACTTTTCTTTGAGTATCAGTTTTGATAATATTTTTTGGTATTTTGATAATATTTTTGTCAGAATTTAGATTGTGAGTAGCAATTGTATTAGTTCACAGTTTATTCGTCAAATTTCAAACTAACTAACTAATTCCTTCAAGCCAAATCTTCTTGCAAATTTTGGTATCCAGTTGGCCAATAATAATAAAATTCTTCAAATCAAATACGCAAGTGTATTACTTATTAATTATCATACTGGGTACAATATACAAAATATAAACAAGATCTAACCAACACTAAATTCTACTTAACGCTAGTGTAAGAAAGTTATGTAGTAGAAGACATAATGTCATATCCTTCAGTATATAAATTATTGTTATTGCACATTACATATACTGGAGAAATTTTTCGGAGGTTATTTTTGGTAAAGGCAAGTACGTACTGTACCCACGGTGGCCTTGACGTGGAATTAAAATTAATCCTCGCTAATGCTTTAGGAGCATCAACAACATTGTTTATAATATTATACAGAAATACTAAATTTTAACTTATGCGGCGATATTTAAGAGACACCATATTCACATTTGTCAACAGCGTTTGATGTTCACAAATTTTCTCCGGGTCCATATGTTTAGAAGTACAAAAATTTACAAAATTATCGGTGAATTGATTCAACTCTGTTGATATTGATATCATTAATGAGATACCATACTAGTGAAACGTATTCCAGTTTTGATCGTACTAGCCCCAAATAGAGAACTCTCATAGCATCTACATTCTCAAATGACTTGCAATTTCTCACATCAAAACCGAACATTCGCAGTGCATCACTTACAACTTTATCAATATGAACCTTAATGAGAGCTTTTTATCAAAGTATACTGCAAGGTCATTGGAAAACTGCCAGTTGGCATTTTTCTTAGTTTATACTAATCATACGTGTCAATGCTTTTACACGAGATGTCGTAAGACACACATTTTGCTTATGGTCATTGGAAAACTTTCAGATCGAGGTAATAGTTTATTTCCAATTTTGTAATTAAATATTAGTCCTTCGACAAAAAGAATCAACAACACAGTGATAAATGGTTGAGTGAACACCAGTCATGGATTTGATTTAATTGGACTTCGGAGGTCTTTACAATCTTCAGGTGACGATATAGTTTGAAACACCTTAAGATCGTCTGCAAACAATAGTTTATCACAAGATATAACTTCGGTAATGTTATCAATAAATGATATAAACAGTAAGGGTCTTAGGTTTGAACCTTGGGACACTCCGAAAGTGACTACAAACCTGTCCCAGTTATAATTATTGTAACGTACATACTGCAAGCGACAATTCCAATTAAGAAACAATTAGTGATAGCAAAGCTTCATCAAAGTATATTATGACTTATACGGTCGAATGCCTTGGCCATATTTGTATAAACCACGACAACTTGTTTGTCAAGAAGATTAGAGTGATATTCACCTGTAATTGTTCTGCAATATAATTAATTACAGAATCCCTTTTGCATCCCAAAGATCTTTCTAGCAAATGTAATCGACTTCGCTACCTTTGGCGCTGAACTACCGGCTTCCACCTACTGATTGGACTGCTTTTTGTTTCTGGAGTGTAGTGGTGGACTCATGTCTCATATGGTGACAAACCTCCATAAAAAAACGGTCGAATCCTGTGTAAATCAGTCTAAAAATTGCTGCAAAAATCGTTATTGCATTTCATTTTCATCGGCATTCAGATAATGCGGCACCCTTCTTGTTCAGAGCTTTCACATCCCTCAGCTATCTCACGCACCTTCATTCGCCCATTGTCCATCACGATATCATGCACTTTTTTTATGGTTTCCGGTGTAGTTGACCGTCTTTCATGTCGGTAATCTTCGAGGGATGTGCGACGTTTAAAATTCAGATGACCACTTTTTAACGGTTGACAGCGTCACCGTAAACTTTGGATAAATTTTCTTTTGGTCTGAATCTATCTAAAACAAAGAATTTTGTAACCGCACAATATTCAAGTGTATCCATTTTAACAAAAAACACGCAAGATGTCTAATGAAAAAATTCGTGTAAACAAACTATTTGAGGGAACAACTAATGACACATGGCCCTATGCAGGAAATATAATTGTTTGTCTATTGCAGCACCATATCTGTGTCAGGTTGAGAACTATTTACCTTACCCTCGTATTTCTAGTCAAAATTAACATTAATTTATTTTTTGATTTACTCCACTCTTTCAACCTGAACATGAGGTCAAAATTTGCTTGTAAAAATAACGATTTTGTTGAGTTTTTAAGTACGAAACTAAATGCGTTAAAAAACATTATAAATAAAAACCAATATATAATAAAAAAAAAACCACTTTACACCATTAAAACTTATTCAAAACTCAAAAGTAATTTTTCACCTTCGTTTAGAAAAATGAAATCAACGTCAAAACATATTGATCTTCAAACCCTGAAAAATCCAAATGAATATTTAACAATTTAATTAGTTATAGCCAAGCAAACGCAACATTTAAAAAATCTTCATACATTTTGGTTTCATTTTCAAAACGACCGAAGTGGAAATTATTTATAACAGAATTATTTTAGTCATAAAGTTATTTGGTGCCATTGCAATTGATATCTATCTAAATTCTCCTACCTGTCCTATTCCAATACTAAAAATTTTTTGACAAACTCTGGAGTCACCTTCATTGAAGAACTTCCAGATCTATAAAAAAACACAACCCTTTGTGTCCCATTTATTTCAAATCTTACAACCATTTTTACATATAAATTAAGAAATTTTTTTCAAAAAAATTATACACTTATAACAATTGATGTAACTTTCTTTATACACGAACATCACCAAAGAACTGGTCATTAAATTGATAATCAATGACCAATTAAAACATTATTTCTTATTAAATTTATGGAAATTTGACAAGTAATTGAATTTTGATTCCACGTATTAGTTACATATTTTCGATGCTCCTAAGGATAATCCTGCATCATCAATATTAGTAAATCTTTTGTTGCACAATTATGTAAAATTATACTTCAATTTTTTTTTATGTCTAGGTTGATGATGGTATAGTATCAAAGTGGTAAAGGTACATTAGTAATATTCAATAATTATAAGCAAACAATTGCTTTAAAATTATTAATAATTAGTTTTCAAAACACGCGTACAACCGAAAGCTTAACATTATCAATTAAAAATTATGTAGCATACAAATTACTTGGAAAGAACTTCAAACTAAAACAGGAAAATTAGCTTCCGCTAAGTTTGGCTTTCCAGCAATAAAATAGTACCATAATTTAATATTACTACACAAATATATATATATATATATATATATATATATATATATATATATATATATATATATATATAATATGAACACATCTGTCTGTCACTATAGAATTTCACTTTTCTAATTCACTTAAGTGTATATGTAAATTTAGTCCACTCCTTTTTATCATATGCTTTTATTTGTGCTTCTTTCCAGTTACATGCTCTGCTATCCAATATTTCTTCTATTACTTTATGCCATGTCTTTTTGGTCTTCCTTTTTTTATTTTCTAGCTTCCCATACTTTTTTAACTGGTCTCGTCTTATCCATCCTTTGTAGATGTCCCCACCATGCTAACTGTCTTTGTTCTATATATTCTGTTATTGATGTCAATCCTAAGTCATGTCGTATTTTAGTATTTTTTATTTTATCTCTTCTTGTGACACCTTTTATTCTACGGAGATACTTCATCTCAGTTGCTTGTATCTTATTTTTTGTCGGTTTGTTAGTATCTACGATTCACAGCCGTATGTTAGTATAGGTCTATATACCACTTTGTATACATTGATTTTGGTCTTGTACGACACTTCCTTTTTGCTTATAATACACTTATTGATAGCATAATATGTGTTGGTAGCTTTCCTTATCCTGTTGTTAATTTCGTTTTCTTGTCCTTCTGTGTTTCCTATTTCCACTCCAAGGTATGAATATGAGCTGACTTGTTTGATTTGTTTTTCGTCTACTTTAATGTTTAAGCTTTGTTGGTTTCCTATTGCCATTACTTGTGTTTTGTCTTTATTCATTTCCATTCCAAATTCTATTAGTGTCTTATTCCATACTTCTAAATTCTCTTCTAGTTCCGACTCGTTTGATCCGATTATCATTATGTCATCAGCAAACACTGCTTCTGATATTTTTATTTCCTGTAGATTCTTATAGCCTATCCTAAATTTTTGCATTGTTTGTACAAATATTTATGTCATCTATAGATTATAAACAGAAATGGGCTCAAACCTCCACCTTGTCTCAATCCATCAGTCGTTAGAAAGGCTTCCGATCTTCTGTTTCTGCTAATAACTATATTAACTGTGTTGCTATATAGATTCTGGATCACTCTGATTAGTTGCCGATTTACACCTCTTTTCTTTAAACTGTCCCAAACTCTAATTCTAGGTACCTTGTCAAACGCTTTAACTAAATCAATAAAAGCTAATACTGCATTACGGCCTTGTTTTAATGTTTTGTTGATAATCTGCCTGACTGTAAATATGTGATCGTGCACACTCCTACCCTTTCTAAAAGCGCTCTGCCCTTCGTTTAAATTCATCTCAACTTCTTCTCTAGGACGGTTATCCAAAATTTTCTCAAATACTTTTAATGCACTACATAGGAAAGAAATTCCTCTGTAACTGTTTCACTTCTTGGTATCACTTTTTTTATGTATTGGGGTAATTAAAGCTACTTCCCAATCTTTTGGTATACACTCTTCTCTCCACACTCTATTATATACATACAATAGTAAGATGCGTCCCTTCTCAACCATTTTTTTTATCATCTCTGCGTTTACATTATCTACACCTGATGCCTTCCCGTTTTTTAACCATTTTAATGTTTTATTTAGCTCCCCCATTTCTATATAGTCATCGTCATCTTCTTCTTGCTGTACACTTGGGATGCTTTCTTCAGTCTCTACTCTATCCCCTGCACTGTTTAGCAACTCTTGAAAATATTCTTTCCATCTATTCATTACTAGTGTATCTTCGCTCAATATTTCCCCTTTTTTGTTTTTCACGTACCTTTCATCACTATTACTATTTTGCTTTATTTTCTTTACTACTTTATAGAATAACTTTTGGTTGCCTTTACTGTTGTTTTCTAATTTCTTCCCAAATTCTTCCCAACTGTTTTTTTTTGACTCACTTACTAATTTTTTAACATGCTTCCTTTCTTGCTTATACAGGGTGTTTCATTAATCAGTACAGAAAATGAAACTGGAGATTCCTTGCAAAATTTAAAGGGGGTTTAACATAAAAAAATTTCCTTAAAGCCTTCCCTGAAGAGTTACAGCCCCTTAAAGATGTGTAAAAAATTCACATTAATCGATTTTTTTTCTGAAATGACTTGAAATAAAGAAAAGAAATCTAAACATTCAAATACTACTACCAAGAAGCCTCCCATAATTTCATAATTTTATTCACCCTTGTTCTCTGCAAGGGGTGAGTCTTACTACCCCTTAGAGTTTTGTACCAGAACTTTTTAACTAATTTTTTTTCAATTTTAAAATTCAGATTTTGGAGGGCCAATTTAATTAAAAATTTTTTGTCTCTTAAAAATTTCACGTAAACTCAATACTTTTCACCAAAAAATAAATTAAGCGAACTTGCAGAATTTTTAATTAATAAGTTGCGTATGCAAGTTTGACATAAATAACAATATTATTATTAACTATCATTTTAATTTAAATTAACAATATTATTTCAGAGAGTGTTCAAAATGGGCACCATTTTCTTGAATACAGGCTCTTATTCTTTTGAACAAATTTCCGTTAACGCTACCTAGCATTGCTACAGATTGTCTAACTCTTCAGGGGAGGCTTTAAGGAAATTTTTTATAAGGAATCTCCAGTTTCATTTTCTGTACTGATTAATGAAACACCCTGTATATCTCATAGTTTGTATTCGTCTTGTTTGTTAAGTAGTTTTTCCAAGCTCTCTTTTTCTTTTGATCTGGATTTATTCTAGTCCACCATACTGTTTGTTTTCTTAGGTTTGTTATTTTGCTTGTTCCACAAACGTTGATGGCAGTGCCTATAAGCGTTTCTTTAAGTATTGTCCATATTTGTTCTACTGTCTTTTCTTCTAACTTTTCTACACTCTGATCTAGCTTTTCTGTTACTAATTGTGCATATTTTATGCCTACTTCTTCTTCGTTCAATTTATACCTTTTATTTTTACAAATTCTTCCCTCTTAGTACTCTTCATTCCTTTTATATCTTTGTTCATTGTACCCTTTATTTTTGCTACTACTAAAAAGTGGTCGCTATTTATCTCAGGACCTCTCTTTACTCTGCAATCCAGTATTTGTTTCTTGTTTTGTTTTTCTACAATTATGTAATCTATTATTGACTTCTCAGATCTACTGGTTACTTCTCTGTATACTTTTATGTTTCTTCCATGTGTTACTTATGACCATATTTTGTATTAAACAGAAATCTAGCAGTCTTGTGCCATTATTGTTTTGGTGTTCTTCTCCAAACTTTCCTACAACTTCCTTGTAAATGCTGTCTTGTTTTCCTATTCTGCTATTAAAATCACCAACTAAGTAAATTTTTCCTTTTGCTCTATCTGTTACTTCAGTTAGTTCTTGCTAGTATCTATCTTTCACCGCCACTTTTTCATTTTTATCCGGTCCGTACGTTACAATTACCGTTCTAGTTTGTTGTTTAGCGTCTCTTAATTCTATTGAACGGGTCCTTTCCGATTAGGCGTTCCAGTTGTGTATCATGTGTGCCCACTTCTTATCGATTATACACCCTACTCCTGCAGCCGCTCGTTCCTTTTATCCACTCCGCTGTATATGAGTATATTGCCCTTCTCCAGTGTCGTTACGCCTTTTCCCTTTTTTTTGTTTCTGTTATTCCTAATATGTTCAGGTTTGCTGTTTCGAATTCTTCTTCCAATTCTATTTACTTTCCATTTAAGCTTCATATGTTCCATGTTCCTAATTTCCACAATCTTTTACCATTTTCTACGCCCTTTTTGTTACCGTTAGACCGTCCTTGGTTTTTGTTTATCAGTTTTTCATCTGTGTCTTCGGGACTTCTGTTTGAATCTCCTTCTCTTTGTCATTTCATATATATAGTGTGTTGTTACTCCACATTTTCTGGTATTCTATTCTGATTTCTTTCCCTTCGTATTTTTCTTTTTCGGCAAAGTTCTTGATTTCTCCTTGAATCTCTCTTTCTTTTATTGTTAAGTCATTTTCTATTGTAATTCTTGTTCCTTTTAAAGCGTGTTTCTTCTTCATTATTTCCATCTTATTTGCCCACGATTTATTTTAACTAACACTGTTTTATTTGTATACGCTCTTCCCTCGGCTCTTCCTATCTTAAAAGCTTCTACAATTTCTGGTTTTACTCCAATGTTTTCTTCCATGATTTTTTCCATCGTATCTTTGACTTCTGCATTATCGATTTCAATTCCCTTGATCACTCTATTTAACTTCCTTTTCTCTCTTTCTTGTTTTTCAAGCTGGTTTTCCATTTTTCCTATTCTTATTTTCAATTCTTCATTTTCAACTTTCATTATTTTCCATTCTATGTCGCTTTTTTCTAGTTTGTCTCTCAACTCTTTGATTTCATCCTGATTTTTCTGAAATTCATCTTTTCATTTTCATGTTTTTTCTAGCTTTTTTTTTATTTCTTGTTTCTATTCTTCCATTTTTCTAATATATGTTCCATTTTTAGTTTTTCAGCCTCTTCTTGTTCGTTTTGCGTTTGAATATCTGCTTGTATTTTAATATTTTCGTTGTTACTCACTTTTATTGAGATCTAACTGTTTTTTTATTTTTTTGAAAAACTATTTGTTCTTTTTCCCAATTTTCAGACTCACCGGATGTTTCTTCTGGTCTTTTTCTTTTAATTACATATAAATTTTCAGTAACTCTATTTGAGTTTTGTCTGTAACGTTTCTCTTCAAGATCGCTCATTTATTTTCTTTCGCCTAATTTTATGACTTCACTTCTTTATAAAGCGTCACTCACTTCAAATGACACGCACAGACATTTGTATTTAACGTTCGCCAACTGACACGCACCGATCTTTACAAACATACACTAGAATTTATTACGCTAACTATTGCCGAACACTTATCTATTATTATTGTCTACAACTTAATCCTATTTTAACATTCACTCAGTTTATTGTCTTATTTACCTTTTATATGACTCACTTATTAGTTATGCACAGATGCATTCACCTTTCATTCATAAATTTTAACACAATATTTATTATGATTTTACCCAAATTATTATAGCTAGTTGACGGAGCCGTTTTACGGTTATCACGCCAAACATTTTTCTTTCGTGAATTTCAATCGATTACCGCAAATATAAATTTACTTAAAGTATACTGTTGACTTTTTTTAAATTTATTACAATGCCATCCTCAATCTTAAATAAAGCTAGAAATCTCTTAGCCGTCAAGAAATAATTTAGGTCATACGTTCCGCTTTGAAAGTTTTGCTTTCGGCAAGTAACTTTTTGACTTGAAATTTAATTCACCATGTATGATTGTATTTTATATCTTCCTTCTCTGGAAATTTTATTATGTACACGGAACTATTTCATTTTCTTCTAAATAATTGAGGATTGTATATTTGACAGTGTTCAGTATCATGTGGTGAAGGAGTACAAGTACGTGTTGTGGAATGCAGGAATGCCGACGATCTTCCGAGTACATTATGTTCAAACATGAATAAACCAACAACTACGAAATCGTGTTCAACCGGAATTCAGTGCCCTCAATTTTTTGATAGTGCAGAAGAATTACTTCCAGGACTTTATCACACTCAACCATTAATACAGCCTTATCCTCCTCCGCCTCCGGCGCACGCTGAAAAACTTATTGGCGAACAAGTGATACCATCCGAAAGCACGTAAGTTAAAAACGATTTGACAGTTGCTTAAGCCTTTAATGCATGTTGGTGTTACAATAAGTGTAAAATTTAGAGAAATATTAACTTACATACCTAGTAACAACAAAACTCGTAAATTGGCACTTAAACGCACAATAAAACTTAAATCAATGTGCCCATTCATATGTTGTATGCTTTATGTGTTTTTCAGCAATTTCAAAGTGTACTTTGCCTGCGGTTGGGTTTATGTGAGGTATTACAAATTACAATTTTGTTTGCAGCACAAACCAGTTATATACACTATTTGTGGCGTAATTGTTTAAACTTTAATGAGTTAATGTTCTTAATTGTAACCGCTTCCGATACACATTAAGATCTTTGCACTATGGAAACTTAACTCATTGCAACCTTCGCGTATAAATACGATTATTTTCAATAAATTCATAATTACGCCTAAACGCACTTTAGCACATGTAAATTAATCAACAATTATTTAAAATATAACAAACTTCAAATAGTAACGATTGATCAAAATTTTGGTACATGCAAAAGTAGTTGCTTCAAATCACAAGAAAAGCTAGTTATGTAGCACGAAATTGTTTTTAAGTTTAAGAAATTATTAAAAAAAAGGTTATAGACAATTAACTTTTCTATACATTTCTGTTTATGAAATTGTTGTAAACATTTTTAGATATTTTTTGTTTTATAAGAGCAATGTAAACCAAAACCAACAATATGAACAGTAAAGAATTAAGGCTTCTACGACCGAAGTCATTATTGAAAAAGAAACGTTTTCCGGGATTGGACCGTGACGAAAAGGTAACCGTAGTTGCCAAAGTTTCGCCACCTATCGTATGGGGCTTCATCTGGGCGAGAAGCTTGAAACAAACAAAAGCAAGTACACGTTTAAATAAGTAGACAACTGAAAGTCAGGTAATCAACTTGTGACCAGAATCTTGTAACTGTAATCTGGCTTGGTCACAAGTTGATTATCTGACTTTCAGTTGTTTATCTTGAACTTGCTTTTGTTTGTTTCAAGTTTCTAGCCCTGGTCTCTCTAAATCATAGTGTGTATCTGACTCATCTTGATGACATGTAGGGGAATTTCACCGTCAACCAGGCGACAGCCATACCGTGATTCCAGGTTACATATTCTAAATGTAAATTTAGTATTAAAAAATTACCGTATATACCTAATGCAAATTGTAGCTGAAATATCGAGTTTTACTTGAAATAGTAGTATTTCATGTACATGAACTCGTTTTGTTAGAAATAAAATTATTAAAAAACTTTTAAAGTCCGTGTTTCGTTCCGAATTATTTATATTAGGTTAGATCACAGTAATTATGTTTTGATATATTATTGTTGCCATGACAAGTTTTGTTGATTTTTATAATTTTGAAAAAATTTGTAATTTCTTTTAGAAAAGTCAAAACATTTTTCTATTTTTTCATGTTTGAAGACGAGAGTTACTGTTTTATAACAAATATTGTTATAAAAATATACATTAATACAAGAAAATATCAATTGTTTTCTTTAGTTTAGTTAAATTAAATCACTAAATTATTGGTACCAGAATGGAATTTGTATTACACAATTAACAGTGGTTCTTGAGTGTATGGTAACTCAAAAACCTGGAAAATCATATAATTTGGGAGGACCAGGAACTTAAATTTCTTAAAACAAGAATTGCAAAGGACTACTCAACGGTAATTTAAATTTCTTTAATTTATCTTATGTCAAATTCCGTTTAAGCGTTGACATTGATTAATTGTCACATACGACGTTTTTGAATTTATTTATTTTAAGCATTTCATGTGCGCCATTGAACTAATATTTTGAAATTTGTGCTTTATTTATTGTTATTTTGTTTTACATGTTTGTTTATATGTTTGACCTGCTGAGGAGGGGTGTAATGGCCTCGTTTAAATAGGTCTCATTCTGTTATAATCTTTCATTAATTCCTATTCCATCTTGATTTAACGCATCACAGTTCTCCTCAAGGTAATTTATTTTATTGTTGTGTTTACTTAAAAAATTGTTAAAGTCTGCGTAGCCATTTTATCTCATTCCATGAAATTAGTTTTTTAACAATTTTTTCATTTAAGTTATATGTCTTTTGGTTTTCTAACCGTGGACGTAACATTTTGGTCCTTCTAGCCGGATAAAGGGAAACTTTTGCTCTTTATCTAGTGATTGACCCAGCTCATTTTCGCTTTCTTTGACCACATATCTTTTTTGTGATTAGTGCCAACTATTTTGCTTTCGTAATTTATTTACGACTTCGCTATGGCGTCAAAACTAGAACTTCTCAAAGCACTGAGAGATAATGTTATTTCTGAAATTAACTGCTTTTCTGATTTGGCAAAAGAGAGTTCTGAAGAAAGCATGGGTGAACTTAAATTATTGTTTCCAGACTTAAAAGGATATGATGATGAGTTCAGAAACCTACAGGTACAAATTACTGCCAACTTACGGAGCAAGAAACAATCTCCTGCAAATGATGTAGAAGTTTTAGATCAGGAAATTCTGCCACGAAAGGTCAGAGACACTGTTGTCAAATTGAGACTACATTATAACCGTCTCTTTCCGGATGAGGTGCATCAAAATAATTCTTCTGGTCCCTCTAGGCAATTATCTCCTGCATCTTCGGTTTCTTCAATTCCCAATGTTCGTAAACCTTCCTTACCCAAGATAAATTTACCTATATTTAATGGAGACAAATCTTCTTTTTTAACTTTCTATCAACTGTTCAATGAATTAGTAATTAAAAGAGACGATATTTCAGATATTGAACGTTTTCAGTATCTTAAGACTTCACTCAAAGACGAAGCATTCGAATTAGTAAAACACATTCCAGTTACTTCTAGTAATTTCGGAGTAGCTTGGAATACACTTCGTGATGAGTACTACAAACCACGAATTTTAAGTTCTGTACATATACAGAATCTTTTTAATTTGCCTAAGTTATTGAGTCAATCATTCACTGGTCTCAAGCAGATGTTGCATGTTTCCAGAAAAAATATCTCAGCTTTAAAAGCACTAGGTATTAATTTAGATGATGATGTAAGTTCAGGTTTTATTTTGGAATCTATTTTCGCTAATAAATTAGATTCTGAAACTCGTAAGTTATACGAACTGTCGTTAGTTTCAAACCAGATTCCTACTCATACCGATTTGTTAAGGTTCTTGAGTCATCAAGTAGATAGCCTAGAAACATTTGTCGGAGATAGGGATCATAAATATGTTTCCAGTACGAAACAAACATTTAAACAGCAACACAAGGCACAAACTCCTGTTAAATCTAAACAGAAGGTTACTTTGTTAGCTTCTAGTGTTTTATGCTGTATTTGCAAGGGCTCCCATAAATTGAACACTTGTTCTGAATTCATTTCTAGAGATCCTAAGTCAAGGTATAATTTAATAAAAAAGCACGATTTATGTGTACGTTGCTTTAAATCAGGACATTCAACTAGGAAGTGTCCATCTAACATATGCTGCTCCATTTGTTTTAAACATCATAATGACATGTTGCATTTCGACAGTGGAAATGTTACTGAAACATCACCCACCTCAAGCAACAATACAGTGTCACTACATTCAGGTTCAAATACTTCTACTGCAATTCTTTTGGCCACGGCCAAAGTAGACATTTTGGACAGCACTGGCACTTATAACACATTACGCAGTCTTTTCGATTGTGGAAGTCAAAGCAGTTTTATAACTGAAGCTTGTGCAAAAAGATTGAAGTTGACCATTAAACGGTGTAATACAACTATAATTTCTTTGGGTAATCAACCTGTTAATTTGGCTAAAGGTCTTGTACATGTTTCAATTAAACCTGTCGAAAAATCGGGTCCCACATTCAAGATTACTGCTATTACGGATCAAACCCCTAATCAGAGAATTTCTCTTGCATAGTACAACTGTATTCGTCAGTTAAACCTTGCAGATCCTGGACTCTGTGAGCCAGGAAATATAGACCTTCTCCTGTCTGCGGATGTCTTTGGTAAAAACTTGTTGAATAATAGATTCACAGAACTTAATGGCCCTACTGCCATTGAAACTCATTTTGGGTGGTTGGTGTTGGGAGAAATAGATTGTAATTCTCAGCCAACAACTACACATGCATTTAAGTTGTCTGCTGTAGACAACCTGGACACTCTTCTACAAAAATTCTGGGAAGTAGAAAGTGTGGGTTCTTACATTCCTCAGCAGAGAAAAGAAGACATAAGAGTAGAGAGACTTTACTCGGAAACATTTTTTAGGGACTCTTCTGGTAGATACTGTGTTGCTCTTCCATTTAAAGAGTTTTCTCCTAAGCTTGGTCATTCTTATTACATTGCCAAATCATGTTTGACTTCGTTGCTTCGACGTTTGGAAAATAATCCACGTTTGCAGAAGGATTATGATGCCACTTTGATGGATTATATTGACCAAGGTCATATGATAAAAGTGGATTCTTCTTGTCCTACTAACACTAATAATTATTATATTCCACATTTAGCTGTTGTTAGACCTGAATCCGCCACATCTTCTGTTCGTGTTGTGTTTAATGCGTCCAAACGTTCATCCAATGGTGTTTCGTTAAACGATGTTATATCGGCAGGACCTCCTTTACAACATGACATTAGTGGTTTGTTATTTCGTATTCGGTTTTTTAAGATTTTGTTGTCTACTGACATCAAGCAGATGTTCAGGCAGATACTAATAATAGAGGAACATCGCAAATATCAGCGTATACTTTATAAATTCAACGGCGACTCCTCGCCACAGGCTTATGAGTTACGTACCGTTACTTTTGGAGTAGATTCATCTCCATACTTGGCAAATCGAACTATTCAGCAGCTCGCGCGGGATGAAGAACATGTTTATCCCTTGGCTTCTGAAATTCTAAAGAATGATGTGTATGTTGACGATGTTTTGACCGGCGTTGACGACCTTTCTAGTGCTAATGAAACTGTTAGACAATTGATTGGAATATTCAAATCTGGTGGTTTTCTCTTACACAAATGGACAAGTAATAATCTTGACGCTCTTCATTCTATTCCGAAAAATGAGCGACGGTTGGATGACGTATCCTTTGAGACTGGTTCTAATATAAAATTGTTAGGAATTAAATGGTCACCAGCAAAAGACGAATTCTTGTTTGAAATTAATGTAGTTGAAAATGCACCTTGCACCAAGCGCCGTATTCTTTCTGAGGTCGCTCGGTGGTTTGATCCTCTTGGTTTTTGTTCTCCTTTGACGATGAAGCTTAAACATTTGATCCAGCTACTGTGGTTAGCAAAATTAGATTGGGATAAACCTCCTCCTAAGGAAATTGAGAACGACTGGCAACAGTTTTTGTCAGAACTCAAGGTCATGCCAGTCATTTTCATTTCACGTCACGTAATAATCAATAAAGCTTTTCGACTTGTTTGCTTTTTAGACGCATCTGAAAAAGGATATTCTGCCTGCATATATATCAGGTCAGAGAACAAAACTAATGTAAGTGTTAGGCTTTTATATTCTAAGACCAAGGTTGCCCCACTTAAACGAATTTCAATTGCTCGACTAGAGTTGTGTGGATGTTATTTATTATCTACACTTCTTGCTAAAAGTTTAGTCTTTTTACCACACCCACCAGTACATATATTAGCGCTAACAGATTCGTTAGTGACATTGTACTGGATTAGTAACTCTCCACATAGATGGAAGACATTTGTTGCTAATCGTGTTACGCACATACAAGAAGTTTTACCATCCAAATATTGGGCTCATGTGCGTACAACAAATAACATAGCAGACGTTGCTTCTAGAGGAACTTTTCCTTTAAGCTTTTCTTAGAACAAAGATTGGTTAGAGGGTCCTAAATGGTTGCGTGAACCCGAAATTAATTGGCCTGTCAGATTTGTTACTGATTTTTCATCGCATCTCAGTCAGTCTGAGAATCTTGAACAATCCAAGTCACTATTTCTTCAGGAAAATAAATTTACTTCCTATTGGTTCGAGAAATACTCTTCTTTCGCTAAACTTCAGAAGATAATAGCTCGTTGTTTGCGTTTTATTAATAACGCTAGGAAGGAAGTACCTATTAAGGCTTTCCAAAATATAGAAATTTCTACATGTTATCCTGATCTTGCTTTGATTACTCTTATAAAATTGGCTCAGTGGGCAATTTTTATATTGTTCTTCAGCAATTGAAAGACAGAGAAGTTTGTCCTAAAGAGTTACAGAACCTTTGGCGTTTTATCGATAAGAACGTTTGCATCCGTGTAGGTAGCCGACTTTCTCAATCAGAATTATCTTATGATAGAAAGTACCTTTTTTTTGCTACCGTCGAAAAATAGTTTAACAAAATTGGTCATTAATCATTACCACTTAAAGTACAAGCATATTGGTCCTCAAGGCTTGTTGGCAATTTTGTTATAAAAGTTTGGGATTATTTCAGCAAAACGTGTTATTAGATCACAGCTGAAAATATGATTCAGCCACCATTTCTATTAGTCGTCAAAGAAGTCATGTAACGCAAAAAGCATATATCTAAAGTTCTCACCAAATATGGAGGTTACTAGGTCAATTGCAAAACTTGCTCTTTACCTCTAGGCAAAAAAGGATACAACTGTTGTATCTTCTGATAATTTAAAAAAAAATGTAAGACATTTTGGCCGGCGGGATGTTTCGTTCCAAATTAATTATATTAAGTTAAATTTAGATCGTAGTAATTATGTTTTGATATGTTATTGTTGCCATGACAAGTTGTTGATTTTTATAATTTTGAGAAAATTTGTAATTTCTTTTAGAAAAGTCAAAACATTTTTCTATTTTTTCATGTTTGAAGACGAGAGTTACTGTTTTATAACAAATATTGTTATAAAAATATACATTGATACAAGAAAATATCAATTGTTTTCTTTAGTTAAGTTAAATTAAATCACTAAATTATTGGTACCTGAATGGAATTTGTATTACACAATTAACAGTGGTTCTAGAGTGTCTGGTAACTCGAAAACCTGGAAAATCATATAATTTGGGAGGACCAGGAACTTAAATTTCTTCAAAACAAGAATTGCAAAGGACTACTCAACGGTAATTTGAATTTCTTTAATTTATCTTATGTCAAATTCCGTTTAGGCGTTGACATTGATTAATTGTCACATACGACGTTTTTGAATTTATTTATTTTAAGCATTTCGTGTGCGCCATTGAACTAATATTTTGAAATTCGTGCTTTATTTATTGTTATTTTGTTTTACATGTTTGTTTATATGTTTGACCTCCTGAGGAGGGGTGTGATGGCCTCGTTGGAATAGGTCTCATTCTGTTATAATCTTTCATTAATTCCTATTCCATCTTGATTTAACGCATCACAGTTCTCCGCAAAGTAGTTTATTTTATTATTGTGTTTACTTTAAAAATTGTTAAAGTCTGCGTAACCATTTTATCTTATTCCGTTAAATTACTTTTTTGACAATTTTTTCATTTAAGTTATATGTCTTTTGGTTTTCTAACCGTGGACGTAACAGTCCGCGTCAACCAGACGACATAATTTGTATGTTAAATTTTTACTACTTGTTTTATCGACTAATTTCTCTAAACCTATAGTCCAGTCATTTTAGACAAAAAATAGCCATTAGATGGAAATTACAAAATTTTCGAAAGGGTTAGAAATAAGAGGAAAAAGTTTTCACTCTAATCGTGGGTGGAACATCCCTTTTTGAACAAAAAACTATCCCTAGCACGGACTTGTTAGGAGTTTTCCTCATTTAACTTCTAAACAGTTGCTCGGACAACAAAGTATCATAGGACTAAAAATATTTGCTACAAAATTTTGCATAAAAATCTTTATATACCATAAAGCTAATTCTTATAGAATTCTCGCAATTAGGGTTCAAAGTTAAGGATAGTTTTGCGAGCAAAGAAAAACATCGATTTCGCACGCAAATAACTCCGAAACCGTTTTTTTACGCAAATAATAATAAGAACAAAAACATTTTTTACAAAGTACATGTCAGACAATTTTTTATTTCATATTCTTCACCGACTTTGTACGCTTTCTTTGCAAATAAGCATTCCATAATTGTAACTAGTTACTACACCACCTGTGAGGTAGAGTTGAATACATATTCACATTTTTTTAATGTTCGTCATTGACATCCAATTTTAGAATAAAATTCAAGGAAATATAAAGGAAAAATGTTATAGTTCTTTCGAGATACAGTTATCAAAACTTTTGATATAGTGCAAAGAAACTGTACTATTTACCCATGCGTTTAGCGGCTGTGAGACAACTTCTGCTTTTTTCGACAAAGGGAAAGATCAAACAATGAATTTATTGAATACTAGGAAAGATTTGAAAGATGTCGCTATATTTAACAATCCATTATCGACGAAAGAACCAATCGCAAGTGCTGGCGAGCGATTTATAATACTTGCATTCTACAAAACTCCAAGAGAAGAAGTATTTTTGAACCGACAGAAATTCATCTCTTTTAATAAGTTGACTAGCTAATCGAACCCTGCAGTTATTTTATCAAGACTTTCACCAACATTTGCAGCTGCTCGAGAACATTGCTATCGAGTATAGACGCTACGCAATGGGATTGGAAAAAGCCAAAAAATATATTATCTCCTATTTTTACGACTGAGGCACCAGCTCCGTCTAACATTGTCAAACTCATTTCCTGCAATTGTAAAATGGGTTGTGGAAAACGATGCAGCTGTGTTAAAGTTGGATTACGTTGCTCAATCATGTGCTCCAACTGCAATGAGCAAGGTTGTTTGAATTCAATGACTGAAGAAGAGTTACTTGGAGAAGACCAGGAAGAAAATTTAAAAAAATAAAAAAGAAAATTGAAGTGGAATAACTTTACAGAGGAAACCACTTAAAAAAACGCGCCGACAACTCAACCTCATAGGTGGTGTGGAAACGAGTAACAATTATAGAATGCATTTTTGCAAAGGAAGCGTAAAAAGTCGGTAAAAAATATAAACTGAAAGTTGTACTTTGTGCTCTACAATTTTTGTTCTTACCATTTTTTGAGTAAAAACAACGGTTTCGGAATTATTTGCGTGCGAAGCGATTGTTTTCTTTGCCCGTTTCACTTCTCTAAACTTTGAACTCTAATTGCGAGAATTTTATAATAATTATCTTTAAGGTATACAAGATTTTTTTATGCAAAATTTTAAGAAAAATATTTTGGTCGTTATCATTTTTTGCGTAAAAACAACGGTTTCAGAGTTATTTGCTTGCGAAAACAATTTTATAATAATTTTATAATTTTGTATAATGTTATAATATTATAATAAGAATTAGCTTTATGGTATACAAGACTTTTTATGCAAAATTTTACAGTAAATATTTGTAGTCTTATAATTTTTGGCATCCGAGCAACGATTTAAAAGTTAAAGGAGGAAAAGATCCGAATGAATCTGCTCCAGGGGTAATTTTTTTGTCCAAAAGGGATGTTCCATCCACAATTAGAGTGATGCAACCTAATTGCAAGAATTCTATAAGAATTAACTTTATGGCATATATGTCTTTTTTATGCAAAATTTTATGGGGAATATTTGACTGGACTACTAAAGAGAATTTCATAAACGAAAAAAACATTTCGGCTTAGAATCATTCAGTGTTTTAAATTCGGTTTACAGTTTGCTTAAATTATCAGTGATATTATTTTTTTATTTGAAAAACACCGTAGTCCAGCCGACAGAGGAGTTGTCGATCAGGCGACATTGTGATACCTATCTTGAAAGACACTGTGAAAGTCTAAATTTTTTTGATATAAAGTTAAAAAATAATATTTTTTATTGTACATAATAAAAAAAACGACAATTTTTTGATACATCTGACGTCTTCGATGTTTCTGCGTAATGGACAACTCCAACTTGGTTGGTGCAAAAAATGCAATGCATTTTTCTAATATTGGGTAAAGCACAAATATTTGACCATATTTTGTAGAGATTGGGTTTCTGTTTATCAGCATCTTCTTTAGAGATCAACATTATTTTTATGCCCTTTACTTTGGAAACTTGTTTAAAAAAATCTTCAGTTTTTTTCGGCGGTATTCTTTCATAGATTGGATTTTGTCGCCATACTATACAGAATTATACGGATCTTCTAGAGCACCATACATAACACTTACATCACAATACATTAATGAAAATGTACCATACAAATAAATTAATAAATAAACGGTGTTTTCAATAACGGCAAGTGGACATATAGCACTGTTGCTTCTTTAGCCGAGTTTCGGATAAGTTTAGATTTACGGTATATGCAGCAATGCATACAACATCGCTGAAAAGAAAACGTTTGTCTCTTAAAGAGAAAATTGATATAATTGTGGAAAGTGAAAAATTCAATACCAGTGCTAGAAAGTTGACTGAAAAATTTAGTGTTTGAAGAACACAAGTTAAGCTAGATATTAAAAATATACTTATATCTGGGCCTTTAATAAAAGAGAAAGCATTGGAAGTTGCGGAAAATTTAAAAATGACGGATTTTAAAGCTTCAAATAGGTGGCATGAGAAATTTTGTCAAAGACATAACATAACCTTCAAAACAATTTGCGGGGAGTCAGCTGATATTAGCCTGCACACTGTTGAAGCTTGTAAAGCAAATCTGTCAGTAATATTGAAGAAGTATTCACTCAAAAATTTGTACAATGCTGACTAAACCGGACTTTTTTACCTTGCAATGCCAAACAAAACGTTCTGTTTAAAACGATAAATATAGTGATGAAAAAGCTGCAAAAGAAAGAATGACAATTTTATTTTGTACGAATATGGAAGGTGATAAGGAAAATCCGTTAATCATTGGAAAAAACACCGAAGATGCTTTAAAGGCTCTCATATCAACAAATTGCCCTTAGAATGGGTATCTAATAAAAAAACTTGGATAACGGTAGATATTATGAATTCCTGGCTAAAAAAATTTGATGGAAAAAATGAAAAAAAAAATAGAAAAGTCTTATTATTTCTGGATAATGCCACGTCTCATCCCAAAGTGACTATTAAAAATGTGAACATTGTTTTTTTTACCCCTAAACACCACATCCCATTGCCAGCTACTAGATCTAGGAACTATCCAAAACTTTAAGACGGCCTACAGAAAGTTTTTAATTAAATTAAATTAGCTCAGCTTTTTCTTGTATTACTAGAAGGTAATCAACGTGTAAGCCTTAAAAATTACGCATCTATTGATTGTGATATATTGACCGAAAGCCCCAATTTAAGTATTTAAGATATAATCAGTGACTTAGACTATAGTGAAGGCTGTGATTCGAACAATGAAAGTGGTGCAGAAGAATCCGAAGTTTTTACGTCAAACATTAAAGATATGGGTAAAGTGTGTGAAAAACTAAGAGATGTGCAAAGAATTCTATTTTCTAATGATAAGAGTGAGCTAGCGGTAGAAGTACTTCAAATTTTATCAAAATGTGAATCTTCTGTTTTACAAACTAAACTTAAAATGTAAAACAAACCTTAATACAAAAATATTTCACAAAAATGTAATTTAATAGTATGTATATGTATGTAATTAATTATTGTAGTAGGTATAACGAGCAATTAGAAAATAGGTACATATTATGTAAATGTATGTATTATGTATTCAATTTGTATAACTCTTCCATTATTATATTGTCTAATTATTTAATATTGCATCAGCACATTTATAGTTATTTTTTAATGCATATACTGGGTGAGTTTTTTAACTTGAGACATCAGAATAACTCGGAAAGAGTGGGATATTGCAAAAAAAGTTTCAAACAAAAGTTGCAGGGGACACATGATGATGACCTTGACTTTGACCTAGAGCCCAATTTTCAAGGTCAAACTAAGGTCAACTTTGATTTTTTTAAATGAAACCCTCCATTTTTTTTGACGGATTCAAGATCTGTATGAAAAAAATACAAATCTTTTGTTAAACACACTTTTTCCAAAAATGCGTTGTTTTCCCGCTAGAGGGCGCCTTCAACCTTGGGTAACCAGAATTACTCCCAACACAATACACAGTAAGTGACAATTTTGCAAAAACAAGATTTACGCTATATTTGGACTTACTGTGGTGTGCCCCATTAGCTAATGGAACCAATAACACTGTATGTCAATCTGTCTCAACCTGGCTGCAATAGTCAAACGAAGTAACTAACTTTGAAGCTTCAAAATACCAAACCAACACGGTTACTGGGTTTTGCGTTTTGCTTACCCTTACCATCGGTGAAAAAACATATAACTTCACACAAAATGAATAAAATCAGTTCAGTTTGAGAAGCTTTAACAAAAAGACATGTTTGGTGGTTACGGTTCGAGAACTCTTGAATTCTTGACAACAGACAAAGCGTTGGTGACTAATCAAAGAGAAAAGCAACGTTGTTGTTGTGTTTTTCTGCAAATTTTAAATTATTTAATTTTAGAATATGGATGAGCATCCCATGCTTGCGAAATGTGCTGGAAAGTGTAAAAGGGAATGTCTACAATTTTCCATAGAAAGAAGTTCAGAGATTTGGGAAGTTATTGGAATGGATCGTAAAGTTGGCAAAAAGAATGTCATTTACCCGAAAACTGAAAATCGGCTATTTATGATTCTCTTGATAGAAACCAGTGACGTTCAAGTTTGCAGAGGTATGTTCGTAAATACTCCAGGTTACACAAACGATTCTGTGATTACAGACTGGTAGCAGCAGTACGACGGCGTAAATGTGGCAGCGCCGTAAAAAATGGAGGAGGTCCTAAAAGGCAAAAACAACAAGATAGAATAAGGTTGCACAAAGAATCTTACCATTCTTGCGTAAGCCATTATGTGAGGAAGAATGGCTCAAACATGAGATATTTGCCTACATAATTAACCTTAAAACAAATGTTTGAAGATTTCATGGAAAAGGATCTTGAAATTTGTCAACAAGAAACTTGCATGTTCAGAAACATGCATGTTTCAATGAATTTTCTAAAATCAGATACGTGCGAAAATTGTAAGTTACTGAAAGATGATGACAATACAACAATTTACAGGTTTTACAATATCTAGATAATTCAAGAAAAGCTACACGTGAATTTAAGAGTACTGAAAAAGCAAATTCTATTAATAAGCAAAATAAGTATTTATTCAATGGGTTTGCAAAAAGTAATGCTGTTGTCCATGATGCCACAAATAAAAATTAGTTTTTTTATAAGCAGACTGGTGATCTTTAACAAGACTTTTGCCACTTTGATCAAAGGAAGCAAATTGACTAGCTACTGTATTGTATAATATGAGGGAGCTGGAATAAAAACGTAATCAATTGTAGATTCTATATTGCTAGTAATTCAACAAAAAAAAAATATATAGAAGAAATGTATATTTTGGACGGATAACTGTACAGTCCAAAACAAAAATTGGGCATTATTTTTGGCATTAGTAAATGTTGTTAACTGTTCATGAAGGGGGGGAGGTCATACTTACATGAGTAGAGACAAAATCCATGGCAATATTGAAACGAACATTTTAAGAAAGAAAAATGTATACTTACTATACTTACTAATCAAGTCATCTTTTACACATCAAGATACTTATCTAATTAGAATAAATAGTGCAGTATCAGATATTCATCCAATCAAGTCTGGAGTCCCGCAGGACGGCGTCTTGGGGCCGTTGCTATATTTAATTTACACATCAAATGCACTAACCACAGACGATACTTACTTGCGACATGTGCTGACAACACGGCCATCCTTTCAGTCAATCAACCTCCTAAACTTGCAATAGAACATCTCCAACAACATCTCGACCTACTACAAACCTGGTTACATAACACAGGATAAATCAGCACAAGCAACTTTTACCACAAGACGTATTAAATGTGCCTAAACCAGCATAAATAATGTCCTAATTCCAATCCAAAGCGAAGTAAAATACTTTGGTATCCACCTCAATCAAGAACTGACTTGGAGCTCGCACATTAAAACAAAAAGAAATCAATTAGATCAAAAAATTTAAACAAATGATATTTATTACTTAGAAAACATTCCCAACTCTCTCTATCAAACAAACTCTTAATGTATAAAGTCATACTGAAACCCATGTGGTCCTACGGGATACAAATCTGGGGGTGCGCCAAAGTGTCAAAAAATACTAAAATCCTTTAAAGGTTTTAATCCAAGACTCTCCGCATGCTGGTCAATGCCCCATAGTACATAAACAACGGCACTCTTCATAACGACCTAAGAGTTCCCTATGTAGATAGCAAAATCAAAAGGCTCTTAATCAACTATAGTAACTTGGCAGGACATCCTAAACAGTTCATCGAACAATTCGCTAATCAACCGAATCACAAGAAGGCTAAAACGGCAATGGCCGCTACACCTCGCACAACCCAAGCAAGACTGGTGTAATCTTTAAGGAGACTAGCACTGGCTAGAGCTCCTCGCACGACATTACATTACATTACTTTAAGAGTAGATTGTAAAGATGCAGTTTTAAATTTAAAAAAAATAATAACATTTTTTAAAAACTTATAAATGTTTAAAACTTGTCAAAATAAATCATAATAAATGGAGCAAGTGGCGACCTGAAGATGTTTCCGCATTAAATAGACATAAAGTTGTTAGAAACTAGCATAATGTTTTTTTTTGTTTTACCCGCAAACATTGGCGCCTACATAGATGTTCGAATTCTTACAATACATTTTACACATTTTTTTTTAGAAAGTTATGTTTAATTTAAACAACTTTTGTTTAAATTATTTTTGATCCGATAAAAAATTACTGGGAGAACAATTACATGATGGTAACAGTTTTAACAAAATCTTCAAAAACGTCTATTATACACAAATAGTTATGAGACAAAAGTTTTTGGACATATTATTTTCTACAAGTTTTATTAGAACTATTTTTTTTCTAAATCCACTTTGTTTTGAGCAAAATTTTAATTTTTAATTCTCGTAGCTGGGCCTATTTTAAACGTTGTTCTTAAAACAGTTAACGGTTTTTTTACTTTTTCAATAAAAACGTTCTGTACGCTGTTTATTTTATTTTTCAAGCAAAATATTTTGTCACCACACACTTTCCCTACTAGCCCAAAACACTTATTAAGGGTGTAAAATTTAAAAAATTGATTTTCTCGTAAAAGTCTGTAAAGGTTTACCTTAAAATTCGCATACGTATAGTCAGAAGTACATCATCTCCCCGTAATGCATAACGTCCCATAGATACAAGCAATAGATTCTATATACGTGTTAATGTTTTCCTTCAGTTACTGATAGATAGCGTTTTGCGTTAGATTTCTGGTTTTGTCATTGATTGAATATCGCGAAATAAAGTTACCTCCCGACGGAACAACGTAATAATTTAAAAATAGATTTTTTAAAAATTTGTATATGCTATTTAGTTATACTATTCAGTTTGTTTGTATTAATCTTTAATTTTAAATTGAGTGTTAGGTGTGAAAATAACAGGAAACTAAAATATTATAATAATGTAATACGTACCGCCACCTATCGGCAACTTCGGAAAGTTTAAATGCAAATATAAAATCATCTGGGCGTTATGCTTTCCGGGAAGATGGTATATTTCTGGTACAGTACATTACAATGTTTTCAGAATGGCTAACTCAATTAAAGAAAAATTTCATCACTCAATTTTTTTTTCAAAAATGAACGATTTTTCTCGAAATTTGTTCTTATGGACAATAAATTATGTTATAAATAACATGCACTTTTGGCAGATATCGTTCTTTATAATTAAACCAATTTTGATTGCTCGAAATCAGCTTGAAGAGTTTTCTAGATAATTAGTACGTAGTCAATAAAAATATGGCGCTAACGGTTTTATTAGTGTAATTTGTGGAAAAATTTTTATTAAAGTAGTGTAGTATAATTTTTGCTTTAAAGTGCAATTAAAACATTAATTAAGAATGTGTAACAACTGTAGATGCGAGAAAGTGCGGGTCGCCGTATTATTTATTTTGGTATTTTGCTTCCGCAAATAAATTGCTTTTTCTTGTGCTAAGTTTAAAATCGTTAAATTACTCAAGTGATTACTTGTTGTTTTTCTACCATATGGTATTTGTAAAGAATGCAATTTAAAATCCTTTTATAAGAACTTTTGTGCTTATAAAAATTAGGTGTAGTACCGTCAATGCTGCTGCATGCTGCAAATTGATACAAATATATTGTTATTGGAAAAAGCAACAAATAACATCAATTTCCCACAGTTTCTATTGTTGGTTTATAGTTTGCATAACTTTTATAAATTTAAATCAAATACTGAAATTAGAGTTCTGGTTCATATTAAAACAAAATAGAATACTAAAAAAAACATTATTTTTAATTAACCTAGGAATAAATTAATGCGATTTTAGTAATGCACCTTACACAAACAAAAATAACTTGCATGCTGGCTGATAAATAGATGTCTATAGTTCAACTGCATCTATGTGTATCTATGCATAAAATTTAAATGATTACGAATTTTTTCTCGAAGGTTCATCGCGGATGAATGGGGTCCATGTAGTGTGTCTTGCGGCGATGGTATTAGGAAACGTGAAGTGCATTGCAAAATATTTTTGGAGTTTTCTCGAACAATCGCTAAATTACCAGACGCGCAATGCAGCGGCCCTAAACCGATGCCAACTGAAAGATGCTTTATGGAACCTTGTTCGTCTGAAAGAATCGACATAAAGGATGATCCGTTCCGTTCGGACATTCCTATCAAAGTTGGAAGTGGTTCACCGGGAACAACATATTCTTGGAAAGAACAAGGATACACTCATTGTAGTGCTTCGTGTTTAGGTGGTGTGCAAGAATTAATAGTAAACTGTGTGCGGGATGATACCCAAAAAGTTACGTCACCTTACATGTGCCCTAGAGAATTTAAACCAGAAGTATTGGTTAGAACTTGTAATGATCACCCCTGTCCGCCTAGATGGAATTACTCTGACTTTCAACCGTGCACGCAATCTTGTGGTATAGGTATTCAAACGAGAGAGGTTACTTGCATTCACGAAGTTACTCAAGGTGGAGGAAACACTGTTGTTGTACCTAGTAATATGTGTCCTCAACCACCACCACCAGATAGGCAAAATTGTAATGTATTAGACTGTCCAGTACGGTGGAAAGTATCTGAATGGTCTAAATGCACCAAAAATTGTGATGGCGGAGAAAAAAATAGGAAAGTAGAATGCAAACAAGTTATGGCACAAAATCATACCGTCGATAGGCCTATGAGTATGTGTCCATCGCCAAAACCTCCCGATAAGAAACCTTGCAATACGAAAAGTTGCGTTCTTGAAACAGACAAACCTCAAATAGATGTTTCAAACAGTACTTTTATTCAACACGACCCAAAGAAAAAGAAAGTGTCATTAAAAGTTGGTGGAGCCGCTACCGTGTTTTATGGTTCTATGATTAAAATTAAATGTCCTGTTAAAAGGTTTAACCGTACTAAGATTCAATGGGTTAAAGATCAAAATTATCTTCCAAAAACTAAAAAATACAAGGTTTCTAAAAAAGGTGCGCTCAGGATTCTGAATCTAAATTATAAAGACAGGGGCGTATATACGTGCATTGCTGGGAAGTCTACAGCCGATTTAGTTCTTTCAATTAAACCACGCCCAGGAGAATTTCCAACATCTGAAGAAATTCAGAAACAAATCGGGTACAAAAACAGTCATAGAATAGATTTCGAAATATCTGACGTTCAAGCCGGTCGCGACGAGCTGAATCCCGTTTTTGGCAACGACGATCATTCTCACGAACAAAGACCGGATATGCCAAAAAAGAATCCAACTCCAAGAACTCGAATAATTGTACCTACGTTGACGCCTCGTAAAATAAGTTTAAATGTCAGCAATTTAAACGTTTTACCACCTCACAGCACTACTTTGGTTTCGGAGGATGAACAAGTAAGTACCTTTAAAAATTGATATGTGCTCACGCATTGATAAAAAGAAGCTATTATAAAACAAAATTATTGGCCCATTTTGCCTATTAGCTCTTTGCATTTTTTCTTAAATTTCTATTTTTATGTTAATGCTGCAAAGGGTCGGGTAGTGCCATCGCACTTTCCCGTTTCTTCTGATTCATTAAAACCAGCTGCTTCTAGTTCAGGATCTAGAGTTATCCCACATTTTCAGCAACTAATTTCTAACATACAGGTGAGATTTGATTCTAAAAATAAATGTTATGACACACTGACTCATCAAATGCGTTTTCACAATACTCTATAGACAAACACTTTTGATTTGGGGTTCGTGTTATAAATTTCGTAGTGAATCCGATTTTAATACCACGAACTTGATTGTCCAATAAAATTTCTAATCCAAAAAATACTTTCATTGCATTCCACATGATCCCACCATACTGTCTTAGGTAAACACGTACACATTAATTTTGCATGTCAACAAATACATTACAGTAGCTGCTACGCTTTTACATAAGTTGCTTAATCGATGTTAAATTTTGTTTTGAGTAACATTCTCTATAATAAAAGGCACAGCATTTGTGGCCGTTTCAGACTCTCACAAATACAAGGGGTCACCGTATGGTGGCCACGTACTCAGACAATCAAGTTTTGGACGATGCTCTGGATAGCGTGGAATCAACTACAGAGGAAGATGATTATGGTGCAATTACAATTTTGGGAAAGGGTACACCTGATAACATCAAATTTACGTGGTCGACGGGCGATTGGTCAAGATGTTCGCAGACGTGTGGCGAAAACGGCTTTCAGATGCGCACAGTTCAATGTATGATCGTGCTTCACAACACATCGCAACCGGTCGAAAGTCATTTTTGTGAAGACAGCCCAGTACCTATTCCTGAAAATATTCAAAAGTGTGACCAAGAAGAATGTCCTAAGTGGAGTGTGTCCAACTGGAGTCCTTGTGAAACCTCAAAGTGTCTTACCTTAAATACAGGTAAAATTGTGATAAAGGTAAAAACAATATTGTAAAGACGCTGATTTTTTAGCCATTCAACGTAGGAAAGTGACGTGTTTAAATTACAAAAACGTTACAGTAGATGCAGTTTATTGTAGCAATACCGAAAAACCTCCGCATCGCCAGGAATGCTTCAAAGACAATTGCAAAGGTGTTTGGAAAGTTGGCGCGTGGTCAAAGGTTTGACTTTGTAAAAATAATGAATGCAATTAATTGACTGTGTAAATTTTAGTGCACAGCTGCGTGTGACGTGCACGGTGTAAAATATAGAATTTTACAATGCGTTTGGTTTGGTACTAAAAGGCCTGCTGGAACTACGTGTCGAGATCAAATTCGTCCGCCAGTAATGAAAAGTTGTAAGGGTCCACCGTGTTCAATAGAAACTAACCGTAAGCTGTAATTTAAGAAAATAGAGTAATTGTAAAACGAATTTGATTGCAGAAGAAGAATGCAATGACCATTCTAAGTTTTGCGATAATGTTAAAACAATGGACTTGTGTAAAATTTTAAAATATCAACATCAGTGCTGTTATACATGTAAAGCGCTATAGAAGTTTTCTTAATGATTTTATAAAATTTATAGTTAATGTAGGAATTAGATAGAACGCCCTCAGTAGCAAACATACTACAAGTTGGATCTCTATATTATACTGAAGACTGATGCTTTTGTTACACTTCTGTTACCCTTGTAACATAGTAGATAGTTAAATGTTATATGAAATTTATGACATACACTTTGTATGGATCGAAAAAGTATTAATTAATTAGATTTATTGTAAGAAACTGAAAACAGACCTTTAATAGTCGAAAGATGTTATCGTAGTTAGTAAAGATGTGCTAGACATGTGATGTTTAAAAATTCTTATGGCTTTATTGTTATAATTTAAATGTGTACATTCCATGTTACGTATCTGTTACGTATGATGACTTTGAGTAAGTCCCAAACCAAGTAGGAAAAAGTATATAACGTTTGTATATAAGTAAATATTTTATTTTTACTATTTTACATTATAAGCTAATGAAAGTATGTACAGTTAACTTTAAGAGATTAAAAGAAACCTATTTGTATGTACGCTCAGAGATTACGTCATAGTGTTTTCATTTTTATTATGATAAATTATAAAGCGGACAAGGATCACAATTAAATGGTTTTGACAGTTTCATTAATTTTCACAGAATTAAATAGCCAACAAAGTCACTTAACCGACTTTTCCTTCTACTCTTATTACGAACTCGTCTTAAATAAACACAAGGTGTGGACCTAAACTACTACTCAAATAATAAACAGCGCTGTTATTTATTGTTGAACAGTTTGAACTAAATATCTTAGATAACTCACTAAAAAACAAGTAAATATAAAGAAATGTCGTCTTTATAATATGGAAATGAACGAATGGTTAAGCATTTGCACACTGTAGAGCAATAATTATTTTAAAAACTAAATGTATTATAAACACAATTTATGAAATGCGATATTATTCGCTCATGAGCTTTATGTATTAATATGTAATTAGCTGTTATTAGGCCTTTAGTGTATAAAAACTGTATTTAATTCAATTATTATTTTATATTTTTGCATATGTAACAAGAAAGGGTATTACCGTGTAATTAAAAATATTTAAATAAATTATAAAACTTACTCTTGTTAAGTTGATAAATTCAAAACATCAATAAAATATTTATCCTATGTGGTTTTGTACACCCGTGGACTTGAATGAAGCCTATTCCCGAAGCGTTTTAAAAGTATATACTTAATTAATCCTTCAGGTTTTTTTATTGTATTAAAAAGCTGACCCAAAACCCTTTAAACAGTTTTGTATAGAATTAGGCGAAATTCCGCCCACATATAATCAACGATTTTCAAAATACATAGTAAAGTGCAGTAAACAAAGAATTTTCACTTGTTTATTAGAAACGTTGCATTTAATTTATACAGAAACTCTCCTGACAAACGAAGACCGGAGATTCCACAGATAATTTTAAGACAATTTAACCCAATTCACCTAGTCCAAAAATGCTTTCTAAGGGAGCTAGAGCTCTTTGGAAATGGCGCCTGGTAAAGTAAAAATTAAAAGATGAACTTTGCGAACTGACAACAATTTGACAATAAAAAACGTAGGTTTTACTTTTGTTGGCAGTTCAGAGCCAACTAGTGCAAAAAATATAAATTTAACTTTAATGACAAAAAAACAAAAAATTTTCAAATCCATTTTTCTAGAAAACGGTGTATCCTAATGACTTAAAGTAAGAGTACCTTTTAGTACTACAATACCTGAAAATTTAATAATCTAGTGTCACAAATGCTTAAAAGTTAAAGACAAAAAAATTATGCGTTAAAATAACCGTTGACCAACCCAAAACTGAAGCCTAGGTGAATTGGGTTAAATTGTCTTAAAATTATCTGAGGAATCTCCGGTCTTGGTTTGTCAGGATAGATTCTGGACACCCTGTATATTCATTAAACCATACAAGATCCCACGGTTACCATATAAACTCAATATTCAACTTTTTTTAAATTTATATTAGTTTAAGGCCTGATTTTTTACCTCCAAATAACTTTATCAGTCGGTTAACTACTATAGAAACACAGTATTGAGCCAATCAACTTTTTTAGAAAATCGCGTTTCTAAGATGATTAACTGACAGATAAAAAATCAGGTCTTAAACTAATATAAATCACAAAATAATAATTAAACAATATTTGTGGCAACCACTGAGCAAAGGATTTGTATAGTAATTAATTAGACTCGGGAAAATAAATAAGACATTTAAAATATATTGTAAAAATGGAAATAATTGGAACGAGTTGTCCCAAACGTATTAAGACAAATGCACTTAAATAATATGTAAGTTGTTAGAGTAATCACTTAAAGTATATATATTTTTTTGTATACAGGTATTATAGTAACAAAATACTTTAAAATTGAGTAAATGAACGTCATTAAGAATCAGAGTTAAGTAGGAAGTTTGACGTCGTTCAACTAATTACATCAAAACAATGAAAGTAGTGATTAACAATAAAACTTAAAATTGCGGTATAAGTTTATATTAAAAAAAAGTGCTGGATTTTGAAGTTCTCCTTGTGTTTATATTCTAAACACGAAATAGTTTTCTTTTGTAAAATAGAATGGGTTAATGAATACATAAATTAAATACAATAGCCGGTTTTCACCGCCACTTTTAGATCTTGAAAGTACTTTTACAAAGCATTAAGGGTGTTCCTAAAGGGGAGCAAATGTATGTCACAAGACTCCAACCGGATTTAACCGAAGAATCCCTTTAAAACTACCTAAAATCAATTCAAATAAATGTAGAAGAATGCATAAAAATGGAATCAAAGTTCCCTAAACGTTATAGCAGCTTCAAGTTATCAGTTCCAGGTAACCAATTAAAGGCAGTTCAAGACCAAAATAATTGGCCGGTGGGAACTATATTTCGAAAGTTTTTTTACCGTCTCCATGTACACTAATGAAATTTAAAACTTGGACACCACAATTTCTGTAAACAAAAGTTTGCACATTGTGAAGCGGGCTTAAGGGTATCATTTACAATTCTAACAGCAGGTAGTCTCAGCAGGGGTTATCTTATAGAAGGACTGTAGAATGAATCATTACACTAAGCACGTTTTAGAAAATAGGTAATTTACGTTGCTTACTTAATTTTTTCTTTAAAGAATATATTTGAAGGTATCGCTAATTAAACACCATAGCTCGATTAATTATCGAATCAAAATTTTGTTTAGGAAATGTTTACAAAATAAAATTAGAAATAATTTTGATTTAAAAAACGTCTACAAGCAATAACTTTTAAATTAAATCAAAAACTAAACATGGTTATTTGGGTTGACTGATTATTACTTATTTTTAAATAAATCTAACCTACTAATTATTGTAAGTTATTAAAAAAAATCATTAAACTCTCTATTCATAATATTTAGTCCTTACAAAATGTATATTTTATGACGTTTCATTTTTTTCTGTAGTTAATATAAAAAGTGAAAATAAAAACTAAGGCAATTCTTATTGTCAACGTATATATTTAGTTTTTTGACAAGAATTTATTACATAATTATAATTAAGATACCAAGTTATAGTTTAAAATTAAATGAAAACTTTTTTTAAAATAAAGGTATTACTATATAAATAAATATAAGAAATCAATAATGGGTGTGACCTCCATTATTATTGATACATTCTTGGAGGCGTCTGCTCATTGACGCTATCAAGGTATCAATATAATTAATATTAATCGTTTCCCATGCGGTATCAATGGCTGCAATTAGTGCATTACGGTTTACTGGTATAAAATTTGGCCCTTGTTGTCTTCGGATAACAGCAAGTATTCGAGCCCAAACATTTTCGATAATGTTAAAATCTGGGCTTTTTGCTGGCCAGGGTAACAGCTCCAAGTTATTTGCTTGTATCCAGTTGCGCACAACCTGCGAAGTATAGGGTCATCATATCCCGATAGTTAATTATCGAATGTTCCAAGAAAATATGTGTAAATAGTAAATGGAATCTACTAACGTAACGTTAAGTCGTTAATTATAGTTACATAACTCTCCTTTCATAAGATATAGTTCATATTAATATGCTTATTGTAAAGCTTCGTACACACCTGAACAACAAACCGAGGAACAAACAGAACAACGAACCGAACGGCAATCGGAACATTAATTTGGACGGTGCTACGTACGAATTTTAGAACAGATTCGCAAGTCCTGATTGTTCCACGAACGGTTTGCGGCGTTCCCGCAACTTGTCGGTTTTTTCTCCGACATCAAAGAAAATGCGCGCGAATGCGTTTGCAGGTTTGGACGAATCTAAACAAAACGGCGAACAAACTTATGCGGGAGAATTAAATTATTTATTTTTGTCCTCCCTTTTGTGGGTTTGTTGTGTTTTAGGTAATATTATGGAGTTGACAGAAGAAAAATGTTTTAAATTAATCAGTGTTTAAGAATGCAAGAAAAAATGATGTCCCTATTAGCATCATTTGGGCGGGAAATTTCCAAAATAAAAAAAAAGCGAAGTAAATTATAATTTTTACTCTTCTTTGTGCGTAAAAATTTGGTTGGCACTATCTTCTTGTTTTCCGCAATTTTCTCTTCTCAATAATAAATATATATGAACTGAAAACTACTGAAAATAATTATGGGAACAGCACAAACGTTCCGTTTGTTGTTCGGATTGTGGAAATCATAAAAGATCGTTTGTCGTTCTGTTTGACTTTCGGTTCGTTGTTATGTTTGTTGCTCGGTTTGTTGTTCAGGTGTGTACGAAGCTTTACAACTTAAGCAACAATTTTTGGCGAATAAAGATTAGTTTGTGATGTAATATTAGAAACACAAATTTATATCATATCAAATTTATGACAACTTAAAAACCAAGAACGTGTATGTTATTGCTAAGAAATTATTAAGGAAAAAGCGCAATTGCAGTGTAAATATTTATAATTAGATATTTTCGAAAGTTTATAAGTCCTCTATTGTAATCTTAATACTTAAAAGAAAATCCTGTCCATTAGCATTATAAGGAAATGGCTTTTACTTTATGAATAAGTTTCAATAACAATAGAATATCCTTGCTTGTTTAATTTACTTCCTTTGAGTCATATTGCTCTAAGGGTTGTTACATTGGTCATTAGAAGTATGTAATAAATAAACAATTACCTACTGTTTGAGAAGGGGTAGTGTGAACCAATAAATAAAGTAAGAAATGTAAATTCCATTTTAGTTTAAAATTTCAAGTGTTGTGAAAATGCCACCTCATCTCGGTGCTGATTTGAAAGCGCGGATTGTTTCGGAATTAGCGGCGGGCCGTAGCGTGCGTGAAATTTCACGTATGTTAGATATACCAAAAAGCACCGTAGGGCATTACCGAGTAAAATGGAATCTTGAACACACTTTGGAAAGAGCCATCGGAAGTGGTAGACCTAAAGTATCTACACGTGCTCAAGATCTCGAGTTGTTTCATTACGTAACAGAACAACCATTTGCTACATACTCCAGGGCTATAGCAGATACACATTTTCCCGGATGCCGTATAACTGCACAAAAAGATTAAAGGAGATGGGAATAAAGAAGTATAATGCTGCTGCGAAAGAAGTTCTCAGTGACGAAAATATGAGACGTCGTCTGGAATTTGCAAGGCGATATGTGAACGAACCTTTGGAATTTTGGAATCGAGTGATTTTTAGCGACGAAAAAACGTTCAATAGCCGCAACGATGGACCACTAAAAGTTTTTAGAATGGAAGGAACTCGTTACGAAAATAATCACATATGTCCTAAAAAACGAAGTGGTTATTTTTCTGTGAATGTGTGGGTTGGGTTAGCGCGGGGGTCCAGGAGTTTGTTGGGCTATCGATGGACGTCTTGATTCTGCTGCGTATTTAGATATTTTGGAAACTATTATGAAACCTTCAGTCGAAGTGTTTTATCCAGACGAAGATTATATTTTCCAACAAGTAAGTATTCTTATTTCACTATACTTTCTCCAAAAATAGTTCGGGATCTGTTGAATTAACATTTTCATAATGTATTTTTGTTGTTAAAGGACAACGCCCCTATTCATACTTCGCGGGTTGTGCGCAATTGGATACGAGAAAATAACTTGGAGCTGTTACCCTGGCCAGCAAAAGCCCAGATTTTAACATTATCGAAAATGTTTGGGCTCGAATACTTGCTGTTATCCGAAGACAACAAGGGCCAAATTTTATACCAGTAAACCGTAATGCACTAATTGCAGCCATTGATACCGCATGGGAAACGATTAATATTAATTATATTGATACCTTGATAGCGTCAATGAGCAGACGCCTCCAAGAATGTATCAATAATAATGGAGGTCACACCCATTATTGATTTCTTATATTTATTTATATAGTAATACCTTTATTTAAAAAAACGTTTTCATTTAATTTTAAACTATAACTTGGTATCTTAATTGGATAATTATGTAAATTAAATTCTTGTCAAAAATTAAATATATCTCAACGTTTGACAATTTGAAAAGAATTGAAACCTTAGTTTTTTATTTTCACTTTTATATTAACTACAGAAAAATGAAACGTCATAAAATATACATTTTGTAAGGACTAAATATTATGAATAGAGAGTTTAATGATTTTTTTTATATAACTACAATAATTAGTAGGTTAGATTTATTTAAAAATAAGTAATAATCAGTGGCAACCTAAATAACCATGTTTAGTTTTTTGATTTAATTGATAAAAGTTATTGCTTGTAGACGTTTTTTAAATCAAAATTATTTCTAATTTTATTTTGTAAACATTTCCTAAACAAAATTTTGATTCGATAATTAATCGAGCTATGGTGTTTAATTAGCGATACCTTCAAATATATTCTGTTAAAGAAAAAATTAAGTAAGCAACGTAAATTACCTGATTTTCTAAAACGTGCTTAGTGTAATGATTCACGGTGATTTATTTTAAAAAATAAAATTCTCAAAACAAACAATGTATTCACATGAAGAGAGAAAACGACATGCTTTTCTGTTATTATGCTAGCAACAGAAATAGTAATGAAGCCAGTGAAATGTATTTGCACAGATATATGGAAAGAAGACAACCAGATAAAAGACTTTTCCAAACTGGAAAATAATTTAAAACTTATACGGATCATTTATGAAACCAAAAGGTAAGCAAAAGTTTATCAAGAAGACGAAGAAAGAGTTTTGGCATATGTAAATTATAAACCAAAAACATCTACCCGTGAAATTGCAAGTGAGTGTGATGCTTCTACAGAAAAAGCTCAGTTTAATTTTTAAAACAAAATCGATTCAAGCCGTATAAATTTCATATCGGCAACACCTTGTATCCAGCCGACTCAGAGAGAAGATTAAATTACGCTCGATGGTTTTTTAAGAGAAACTGACAACGATCCATATTTCTCGCGCAGAATTTTATTTACTGACGAGGCAAAATTTACCAATAACGGTGTATTTAATAGACATAATAATAACTATTGGTCTGAGAACAACCCTCATGTTACTGTTGAGAGACAGAGATCAACATATTTTTTTCAATAAATGTGTGGTGTGGCTTCCTCGGTAGCAGAATAATTGGTCCGTTCTTTTACAATTACCATTTAAATGGAAGGCGATATTTAGAATTTCTTCAAAATGACTTGGAAGACATGTTAGATGAACTGCCATTAAATGTGGTACAAAATCTTACTCATTTCCAACATGATGGTGCTCCTGCTCAAATTTTAGAGCTGTTTCTGAATATCTCTTCCAAACGTTTTCCGAGCTGGATCGGTAATTCAGGTCCTATTAATTGGCCGGCAAGAACACCTGATATCACACCTCTCGATTTTTCTTGTGGGGAACCGTTAAAAAGACAGGGTGTACAAAGAAAACCCAATAATGTAGAAGAATTAAAAGATAGAATTAGGTTGATTATTAGAAGAATTCGTCCTCGCAGTTTGGAAAAAGTGCATAAAGATGATTAGAAGATGTCAAATGTATATATTGGTTAACAGAGCTATTTTTGAACATTTAATATGAACTTTTATGTCTTTTTGTACATTATTGAAATAGAACATAATTACAAACCATTAATAGTACCTACTTGTGGTATTATATTGTCAATATAAATTTTTGTTTCAAGTTTAACTAACTTGTAAATCATTTTGTTCCTAATGGTATCAACAACACAATTTTGGGCATTTAAATAGAAATACAAGGTAAAGTATATCGAACCTTATATCAATGAAATCGCAAACAAAAGCTATTTAATAAGATCACAGCCAACTATGATGTTATTATTTAAAAAATGTAAGTTTGTGTTATATCTCGAAAATCAAGAGGGTTATGACATTTTGAGTAATTTTATCGAATTCTACGTAAAATATGTATAAGATGTCATTTTTAGTTCAGTTCTAAAGTAAGTAGTAGTGGAACAGGACAACATTAAAAATCGACTGTTTTCTGAATGTTTCACAAAATTTCAAAAAAGTTGAAACATATGTCAAATTTAAAAAAAGTTTAACATTTTGCTTGTAATTCTACCCAACTTTCCTAATTTAACCGATTACCTATTTGCATATTAAAAAGTTACCCATGTTATGAGATAGATTATGGGCACCCTGTATAGTAATACTTTTATTTAAAAAAAGTTTTCATTTAATTTTAAATTATACCTTGGTATTTTAATTATAATTATGTAATAAATTCTTGTCAAAAAACTAAATATATACGTTGACAATAAGAATTTGCCTTAGTTTTTATTTTCACTTTTATAAACTACAGAAAAAATGAAACGTCATAAAATATACATTTTGTAAGGACTAAATATTATGAATAGATGTTTAATGATTTTTTTTTTAATAACTTACAATAATTAGTAGGTTAGATTCTATTTAAAAATAAGTAATAATCAGTCAACCCAAATAACCATGTTTAGTTTTTGATTTAATTTAATGACAGTTATTGCTTGTAGACGTTTTTAAAACAAAATTATTTCTAATTTTATTTTGTAAACATTTCCTAAACAAAATTTTGATTCGATAATTAATCGAGCTATGGTGTTTAATTAGCGATACCTTCAAATATATTCTTTAAAGAAAAAATTAAGTAAGCAACGAAAATTATCTATTTTCTAATACGTGCTTAGTGTAATGATTCATTCGACAGTCCTTCTATAAGATAACCCCTGCTGAGACTACCTGCTGTTAGAATTGTAAATGATACCCTTAAGCCCGCTTCACAATGTGCAAACTTTTGTTTATAGAAATTGTGGTGTCCAAATTTTAAATTTCATGAGTGTACTTTGAGAACGACACATTGAAAATATACAACTAAACTGTCTACAACATTTCAAATCAGCAGTTTCACCCAATAACAAATGTAACAAATATAGTCATTTATTCTTAAATTGTCAAGGACTGAATATTAATAAGGGTGACCATATATATGTTAACTATATAATTAATAATGCAAACTTATTATATCTTTGCTTTTCAGAAGTATGGGCTAAGAGTGATTCCGTGAAACACATCCATATTAGAGAATTTCAATATGATACTGGTTTTTCCAGAAGTCAATATAACCGTGGTGGAGTTGAATATGGGGTACGTGATACAAAACCTACAACAGCCTTAAACTTGACTGAATTTTGTATAGAAAAGAAATAGAAATATGTGGTGTCGAATACAATGGTTATCAGGGCAGGACGATCTTACTAAACTGTTATAGATCGCCTTCAGGCAATTTTGATTTATTTTGATCCTAATTAGTTGGAAATAAGTGTATCATTATTGTTGGGGGGTGACTTTAACATAGATCCTGCTAGAGATAAAAGGATACTATAAATCACTGACAAATGTTCTCCAATACTTACATCTCCAAAACGATAAAACAACCACTCGTAACGAGTATACTATAGACCATGTTTTCACAAATGACCACTATGCTCCACTCAATGTATTTCCTGACAATTATATCTCTGACCATCGGACTATTATGATAAAAGTAAATGATAATGCCATACCAATAAATGTAGGTATTAATAAAAACACAAAAGGAATTTTGCCAATATAATAAATTAATTTTAAGAGTGATGTGTCTAATGAAAAATGGTCAGAAGTGTATTCTACAGAGATGTAATGATTATTTTGACATATTTCATAACTATCTTTATGTATTGCACGATAAACTTATTTTCCTAAAATCATGATTACAGTAAATAAAAAAAAAAACAGCTGGGTAAATGATAAAATTGTAAAATCAGTACAAAACTAAAGATTTATTTGTAATGCAGAAAAGTTTCCCCAACTTAACTGTCAAATATAAAGAATCCAAATTGAAAACAATCAACTTGTTAATAACACGAAAAGAGACCACTATCAAAAACAAATTGAATCTAATATAAGTTTAACGAAAGGTGTTTGGAAAGTTGTAAAGCATTTGTCCAACGAACATATCTCGCATAAAAATATGGCCATTAAAAGAAGATAATGATATAATCATTGAACCAAAAAGGTTGCAGATTGTTTCAATCAGTTTTCAAAAACGCCCTTAAAATAGTGTTAATAGTATTCACACATACAAGTCAAAAGAAAATTAATAAACAACCAAAATATTTTCCTACCATGTCTCTTTTTCCTGTAAATGAAAGGAAATTATCAATATTATGTTGTATAAATTAAATGACAATTTTTTTGCACCTGGTAATGATGAAATACCGGTACAAATCTATAAAATAGTCCTGCAGACCTTTCTCATGTCCCTCTCACACACATAATCAATAAATTATTCTGCCACAGGAATATTTCCACAAAAATTAAAATTGACCAAAATAGTACCCATACATAAAAAAGCAATGCACAGGATATTGGTAACTACAGACCTGTGTGCCTAACATCATCTTTTTCCAAAATCTATGAGCATTGTTATTTAAATAGATTAACTGCATTTTACCAATAAATATCAAATCTTAACAAATAATCAGCAGGTTAAGACGTAATCAGTTCAACTGCTACTGCGCTAGACCAGTTCTGTAATGGCTATATGAAGCTAGATCAATCTGAGAACCCTGTTGGAATCTTTTGTGACTTGAGCAAGGCTTTTGATTGTGTCCACAATCAAAAACTATTATTCAATAGTCGAAAGATCACGGGATGCATGGGGTTCAAGCATTAACATTGGTTGATCATTCTAGACAAAAGAAAACAATATGAATACAGGATCTATACAATAAATTATATTATTATTATTATTTAGAAGTAGTTTTAAAATTAGTTTTAAATTTGTACTGTACACCTCTACGTTTAAACTTAAATATTACTTTAGTTACTGCGAAGTAATAGTATGTAAAGACAAGTTTAAATGCATACTTAAACATGGTTGGGAGTAACTTTTAAAAAAAAAAACTAGTTTTAGGGACATATTTAAAAACATCGGAGAATACAGCTTAGTGATGTCATTGTTAAATAATGAAAAGATAATCATTTGTTTACTGCAGGCTATTATTTATTATGATAATTGTAGTTTTAGGCGGGATTGCAACTAGTTTAAACACGAAACTTTTTAAAGTGTTTTGCGTCAGTATTTTAATCTTCTTCTTCTTGTACTATCCGTTCCGAATGTTTGATCAATGTAGCGATTTTTATTTTATTAGCAGCTGCATCTAAAAGTCCTGTAGTCGACATAGAAAACCAAGATCTTAGGTTTTTGAGTCACCAAATGCGTCGTCTTTCCGGTCCCCGCTTTCTTTCTACTTTGCCTTGCAGTATTCGTTGAAGTAACCCGTAACGTATTTAATTTCTGCTAATATGGCCCAGATATTGTAATTTCCTAATTTTAACGGTGTTTATTGTTTTGTTAATTTTCCGCAAAACTTCCGTATTAGTCACATGATTCACCCAAGATATCCTCAATAATCGTGTATATAAAGCCACATTTCGAATGCTTCTAACTTTTAATTGTAGCTGCAGTTAGCGTCCAACACTCCACTCCGTACAACAAGACGGAAAATACATAGCACCTTAATAATTTTATTTTGAGCTCAATGTTTATATTGCAGTTCCTTAGTAGTTTTTGTATTCTAATATATGAGCTTCAGGTTTTTTAATTCTACACATAATCTCTACAGAATGATCCCACTGATCGTTGACCGAAGTAGCTAATAGACTTTACTCTATCAATTTGTTCACCTTTGATTATTAAGGACTTAGGTAGAATATTGTTTTTACTTATGATCATATATTTGGTTTTCTTGGTAGTTAGTTGTAGCCCTTATAGTTGACTGATTGTCGTGATGTTAGTCATAATATCTTGTAATCCTTATAAATTGTCCGCAAATATGACTGTGTCATTGGCGTATCTTATATTGTTCACTTTTTCACCGTTTACTGAAATGACTTATGTCATATGTTGCAGAGTTTTATTAAATATTTGTTCAGTATAGACATTGAATAGCAGGGGTGACAGAATAGATCCCTGCCTCACACCACGTCTTATTTCAACTTTGTCCGACATCTTTGACATCAATGCCAATGATTGACAATATCTGTATGAGTTTCTCGTGTTTAACGCTGTCAAATGCTTTATGACAGTCTATAAAGGATGTGTAGATATCGATGTTAACATATCTGCATCGTTGAAACAATATTTGTAAAGCAAGTGGTTCTTCACAAAATCTGAAGATACGCTTATGTATATTAAAAACATTTTTGGTAGGTGGCACATGACACTAATCATACAGTAGTCGCTACAGCATTAACCACTTGGTTTTTTTGGTATAGTAATAAACGTGAATTTTGGCCATTCTTTTGGTATTTGACCCGTGCTATAAATGTAATTAAATATACCAGTTAACTAGTTTATTGCAACGTTATCGAATATATAGTTTGCAAAATTCTAAGTGAATTCCGTCCGGTCCTGCTGTTTTATCTTCTTTCATCTGTCTTATCACTGCGTGCACTTTATCTGTCATCATAAATAGGCCCGTAACGCATGATTCTGAATTTATGACATTTCTCTGTTTATCTTCAAAAACTTTTTCTATATTTCTAGTCTTGTTGTTCTGTCTACAATGACATGTCCTGCATAATTTTTCATGCGCCCTGTTGTTTTGGGTTTATAAAGACCTGCAACTTTAATTATTTTGTGCATGTTAAAATTATCATGTTTTCCTTCTAGTGTCTCTATTTCACCACACTGTTCTTTTAACCAATTTTCTTTAACTGCTCTTATAGCTTTCTTGATGTTGTTATAAATATTATTGTAAATTGTTATATCTCCATTCTTGTTTCTCCTTCTTTCCTTCGCCATTTTCAAGATTTGATCCGTCATCTATGGTTGTATTTTTTATTTTTCTTAGTAATCTCTTATTTACTTCTTCTAGTTTAGTCTTGAATTTTGTTAATTTTGCATCGACATTGTCTATTGTAGAGTACCTCAAAAACCTTTCAGTTTTGTTCCATTTGTAATTTGATGTTTTGGTCCTTCAGCTGTTTTAAATCGTAATTCTTTGCTGTCTTATTTTTTATAATTTTCTTCAGTTCTATGCAAATTTTAGCTACTGGTGGGAGGTGGTCAGACCTAATATCTGCGCTTGGGTATGTTTTAACGGATTTTATAGAGTTCCTAAATCTAATTTAATTTATCTATCTACAAATTGTTGTAGTCAATGTTACGATAACGCTATTAGTATGCCGGGACAACATTCTGAACTACAAGCAAGAACTTAAAACATTTCCATTAGCTATTTTCATTTCGTGTGCAGTACATAGTTGGTACTTGTGCAGCAGAATGCTCCAAACTGCCACCCGATAAAGTAGGCAAACCGTGCTCATAATCTTTCGCCTGACATACAGCTAGCTGACATGTTTTTTTATTTAAAGTATCAATGGAACAATTATTTGCCAAATTTTCAACCGAGAGGAAGTCACTGAAAATTTGTTTTTTATTTACATGTTTGTATGGACAGCTGAGGTATAATCCACTACTTTATAGCCAGCTACTTTTTTTCTAAACTGTTACAATAAAAACTCTTATTTAATGAATTTTCAACAAAAATATACCTACAATTAAAACAATATTTTATTTTTACGTGCGTGGGACGCTACCATCACTCAATCCACCAACAGTGCGGCAGTTGAAATCTTCTAAGCTTTAAGACACACTATCTTAACAATTTTCCGAATTGTCAGCCGAGAAGAAATCATTGACCAAAAAAGCTTGCTGGCTCCCGTACTATAATGTCTATTTACCATATTTCTTTTTTTTAATTTTATTATTTTCACAAGTGATAAATTCTAATGTTCCATCTGTGTAAACGTCTAATTAATTTTACGAAATCCTGACACGTTTGAGCCCTGGTGGTTTTATTTCAAAATTGTTTTAAATAATTTTTAGAAACGTTTCTAAATTAGCAGCGTCAAATAATTAATTGAAAGAGACTTCTTATAATTTGTGGCCTAGGGTGCTTAAATTGGTTAATCCGCCGCTGATTTTTATTCAACCAATGTAAGTAGCCTATGATTTATGAATTTGCAAAAATCCCTCAGACCACTCACTCGTTTTTTAACTCGCTATATTTGTTTTTCTATCAACTGGACTTTAATGTAGGTACTATTTTCAATTTTGTATTTACATTCTAAAAATTAGTTTCAACAAAGTAGAAAATGATCATGTAGAGGGGTTAGAAAATAAGGGTGATGAAAATTCATCCTCCGACCATAAATTTTTGGATAATAAAAAAGGTATCAAAATAGCCGGCTTTTTGTCATTAGTTTCATTCGATTCAAATTCTAATTAGAAATATGGTAATTGCATCTTTATGCTTCAGTTTTCAAATTTAGAAAAAGTTTTGTACTTAACAGTAGAACATCGATTATTTCTTAGATATCTTAATGGTAAGTGTCATCGAATGGGGGTCGACATTTATGTAGTCAGTGCTTCCAAGAAGTAGTAAAATTTTTGAAATTACGACAAACGTTTGTTTCTCTTTAATTGACAGTGGTGGTCATTTTACTTGTCTAAAACGACACTTCTCAAGTAAAAAATATAGCCTTAATACATATTTTTTTTTCAATCCATACAAACACAGTTTTATTAACAGTTTATATATTTACAGAGATTGTTTTCAAATATATAGATATTACAACTAAAACTAGATTTATATTCTTATAAACCCACATTTGTATATATTGGTTGTCACATATTTATTAAGCTTCGTAAAATTACATTTACATAAAACGGAAGTCGGGGATTTACGAAGATGTAAAATTCCAGTTTTACGTAGATGGAACTAAGACCCCTATAATTACGTTATATTCGCCCCTGTAATTATTAATGCTAAATTTCTTATAATTATACCAAATAACGTAAATTTAAATGTGTCAAATTTGAATTTATCGGTGTATGGGTACTACCAAGGTGCCGCAATGCAATGCAAGAAAGCAATGCTGAACAACGGTTTTCGGCGAATAATTTAAAATTAAATCAAGAAAAGTCACAAATAATAATATTCTCCTTAAATAATAACATGATTAAAGGCAACAGTGTAACCATTTTAGGTATAACAATGGACGATGACTTAAGATGGGTTTCACATGTAGATAAACTCTGTTCTAAGCTTATTTCTTTGCTATTTTTACTTCGTAAATTAAAACGGTCAACTACTCCAGAAGGTCTATTAATGGCTTACTTTGGATTATTTCATTGAACTATAACATATGGTGTGATCCTATAAGGAAGTTCATCTCATGCCCATAGAGTATTTATTCTTCAAAAGAAAGCTGTCCGGATAATAACCGGAGCTCATTATCAAGAGTCGTGCAAGCAACATTTTAAACATTTAAATATTATGACACTGCCTTCACTGCATATTTATTACACGCTCCTAGAGATACATAAAAATGCCTGGCATACCAACTCATTCAGATATACATTCATACAACACAAGATCAGCCAACTTAATTGTACACCCTCTACGTAAACTTACTCAATAAAAATAAAAACGCATTAAACGTAAAGTTGTATAACAAACTTCCAAATTTGTACAAAATATTAAACTATTTTTCTTTTAAAAAAAATAATTAGAGCATTGTTCCTTAACTATAGTTTCTATTGTCAGCAGGAATACATGGATTGTTCAATTAAGATCTAATTGATATCACAAATGTGCCTAATGTATGTTAGTTTTATATTGTGTTTATCTTTTTGTTAATAATAGTTTTTATTCCAATTTCATGTAATCGCCTACTGAAGTATTTGTACACATGACGTGCCTCAAACGTTTTATGTAATTACGTAAAGTGGTTAAATAAACATTATTATTATTATTATTATTATTATTACATCCGATATCTGCATCTTCATCTATATATATCGTACGTAAGAGTAAATAACGAACAATAATTGATTATTTATCTTCAAAAAAAATTACTAATCAAAAGTTCTATTACAATCTCAAAACTATACACGAAGAATCAATGTATTTCCTTATACAGTCTGGTTAATAACTACAGATATTAGATCAATGTTGCACGTAAAAATTTTACGTAAATAAAACAACATTAACTAAATTGCCAATCTTGCGTTTTCCATATTGCAATTCCAGGGGCTCATGCGTTCTCGTACATGCTATAGGTTACTGAAATATATTTCCAAACAAAGGAGTTTTACAAAAACCAACGTTGTTTTCTTTATAATATGCTAATAAAGAAACGCATTTGTGAATTACTTACTTTTTATTAATCTTCTTCCCTCTAAAGTACACTCATGAAATTTAAAACTTGGACACCACAATTTCTGTAAACAAAAGTTTGCACATTGTGAAGTGGGCTTAAGGGTATCATTTACAATTCTAACAGCAGGTAGTCTCAGCAGGGGTTATCTTATAGAAGGACTGTAGAATGAATCATTAAACTAAGCACGTTTTAGAAAATAGGTAATTTACGTTGCTTACTTAATTTTTTTCTTTAAAGAATATATTTGAAGGTATCGCTAATTAAACACCATAGCTCGATTAATTATCGAATCAAAATTTTGTTTAGGAAATGTTTACAAAATAAAATTAGAAATAATTTTGATTTAAAAACGTCTACAAGCAATAACTTTTAAATTAAATCAAAAAACTAAACATGGTTATTTGGGTTGACTGATTATTACTTATTTTTAAATAAATCTAACCTACTAATTATTGTAAGTTATTAAAAAAAATCATTAAACTCTATTCATAATATTTAGTCCTTACAAAATGTATATTTTATGACGTTTCATTTTTTCTGTAGTTAATATAAAAAGTGAAAATAAAAACTAAGGCAATTCTTATTGTCAACGTATATATTTAGTTTTTTGACAAGAATTTATTACATAATTATAATTAAGATACCAAGTTATAGTTTAAAATTAAATGAAAACTTTTTTTTAAATAAAGGTATTACTATATAAATAAATATAAGAAATCAATAATGGGTGTGACCTCCATTATTATTGATACATTCTTGGAGGCGTCTGCTCATTGACGCTATCAAGGTATCAATATAATTAATATTAATCGTTTCCCATGCGGTATCAATGGCTGCAATTAGTGCATTACGGTTTACTGGTATAAAATTTGGCCCTTGTTGTCTTCGGATAACAGCAAGTATTCGAGCCCAAACATTTTCGATAATGTTAAAATCTGGGCTTTTGCTGGCCAGGGTAACAGCTCCAAGTTATTTTCTCGTATCCAATTGCGCACAACCCGCAAAGTTTATTTAAAACAAAACAGGATTAGTACATTGTTAATTTAAAATTTATTATTAAAAACAAGGTAATTTTCCATCACATTTTACAGTTTAGTTTTAATATTGATTGGTTTAATTTCATGTTTTGATTTCTATTTAAATATTTGTTTTTAACCTATAGTAGAAAATCTACATACGGTAGCATTAATCAACATTTTTGGTGTGAAATTTAAATTATGCATATATTTCTGCAAAATACATAAGAAAAATATTGTTAGAATGTTGGAGTATGACGATAACGCAGTTACAACAATTATTAAATTGAAGAGAAAACTGGAAGCATTACATCTATAACAAGGGGAGCACAGAACGTTACAAGACATACAAAATAAAACCTCCATTTCTGTAAGAGTGTTGAAGAAACGTAGATTGCTCGATGATGGTAGTCCTAGTGGAAAGTATTGCAATGTTACGACGTAAAATATGACATATCAACAAAACGCCAAGAAAAGTCAATCAAACTACCGAGGTTGGAACTTTGCAAATTTAATGGTACTACAAGGAATGGATTCCATTTTGGGAACAATTCAGTTTGGCTGTACATAAAAATAAGGACCAACCGTATCATCTATTGAACGACTAGCAACAAACTAAATTGTCGTTACTTGTTGAAGCTGTTACTAAGGTTAAATATTCATTGGTTGTTACTAGAGATGTACTAATTAAGATTAAATGTACAACTTGGGCTTTAGCAGGTTTATGAGCAGTAGTGAGTGTCTTTAAATTTTGTCTGCAAATTATGTCTAATCTGTCAAAGTAACCAAATGTAATAGTTGATTAGTTACCTACAAACTTTTAATTTGTAAAAATAAACAATAAGAGAAACCAAAGTTCTATACTGAATGCTTTGTGTGTTCAGTGGACAATTAAACGAAGCCTTGACAGTCCTTTAAAAAAACATAGAAGAAAGTGTCGTTTTCATCAATGCGTACTATCGACAACAGCCCACTTCTAAAGTTTAGTTAAACGTAGAAGCAAAAACCGGTCAAATTTTAATGATAATAATAATAATGATTTTATTCAGCACTGATCGAACATAAAAGAAATACATGTAATTTCGACACGGTTTAAGTCAACAAAAAAAATATACAGGGTGTTTCTGAAAGATGTGTACATGGTTCTACCAGAGGTTCCTCTGGCTCAAAATAGACCGTTTGACACCAATTTACCTATAACAAAAGTGCACATAAAACCAGAGGACGTCAAACTTTCCAAAAAATATTGTATATTGAGAATAACTGGTAAACGGTTTGTCGGATTTTGTTCCGCTTTTGTATGCTGGTTGTCTGCTTCCGAAGACGTTTTTCTGTGTAATGTGGACACATTTCTGATGCCAAGAAAAGTCGCTTTCATACGGGCACTGTCAAATAAATTATAATATTTTAACAACCGTCAACTATACGAAACCAAAATAATTCTGACAAATAAAACAAACAATTTGGAAACTTTCTTCTCTTTTGTTAAATTGCGCTAATGTGATTAGTTTGATCGATTAAAAACATATCCCTGCAAAGGGAATCCATACGTTTTAAAATTCAAATATACTGCTAGTAGGCTATGCACATCCAAATCTATCATTTGGAACATTCATTTGGATCTTCCAAAAACCGAATCTGAGATTACGTTTATATTTTGCGATTAACTTCACTTGAAAAATGGGCTACACATTTGCCGAACAGATTGATATGTTGTTAGTGTTGAGCTTTGCAATGGCAATTGTCGAGAGAGCGTAAAGGTTTACGCAGAAAAGTTTCCATGCTTTGGAAATTTCCATCACCTATATGCTTTAGCCTATTAGTTTACGATCTGCAGCTTGGTAATTGTTCTTTGCGTTTGTAATGCGTTATTGTGTTTATAAGATTTCATCTTTTACATTATCGCATATATTACCTAGATCAGCGCAAACCCACAAGGAAAGACGTTTCAAATAATGTTCATTCTTACGTTGTCATAAGTATTGTTTGCTTCGTATCGTTGACAGGTTTTAATATGTTATCAAATACGTGACAGTGCCCGTATGAGTTGATTTTTTTTTGGCATTAAAACGCATTTTTCTACTTTTTACACAGAAAAACGTCTTCAGGAAGACAACCAGCATACCAAAGTCGGAACAAAACCGTCGAACCGTTCGAGTTAGCCCCAATATACAACATTATTTGAAAATTTGACGCCCCTCCGGCGCCGTTATGTTCGACTTTTGGTTATAAGTGATATTGGTGTCAAACTGTCATTTTGATTGTTCAGAGAACCTTCTGGTAAGGAAGCTGTACACACAAGCGTCTTCAAAACACCCCTGTACATATATGCATAGAGGGAAAGTAAACAATTGATATTTTTTAAATATCTTTAAGTGAGTCCGTAGCTTTTATCTTAAAATTAAATTCAAAATTTTTTGTGCCATCAAAACTATATTTGACTTCTGATATTCCACCCCATTAGAATAACCCGATATGATAGATGATAGATGATAGTTTCGTTTCAAAACACACTATAATCATTTAATCTTAATGAGTGTAAAGTAGGCCAGAACTTATCTTACGCATATAAAAAAAGTCAACATGTTTTACCTACCTCAACTTAGAATCTATCACAAACACCTAAAACTTAGTAGTTTCTACAGAACCTTCAATTGTTTACACAGACATTGTTCTTTGAAAAATTGTACAGATACTGTTTTATTTAAATTCAATATCATATTGTTTTGATTACACCAACCCTTCATTTGCAGACAAGTATTGTTTATTTTAATTGTAACCATTCCGCACTTTCTGCATTTACTTGACAATAATAATAATAATAATAAAATAATAATAATAATAATAATAAAATAATAATAATAATAATAATTATAATTATTGTGAAAAAATTCTTGTCAAAAAAACTAAATATATATGTGTACAAAAAGAATTGCCTTAGTTTTTATTAACACTTTTTATTATTAACTTACAGAAAAAATGTAAAAGCAAGACATAAAAGTAATAAACAAAAGTTTAAATTCAAAAATAAAGAATAGGAAAATGTAAATAATAGAAAAATGTTTATATAACTTTGCAAAGAAATTAGTATGTAGATTTTTCTTTAATATTAATTAAGTTTTAATCAGTCAACCCAAATAACCATGTTTAGTTTTTTGATTTAATTTAAAAGTTATTGCTTGTAGACGTTTTTAAATCAAAATTTTTCTAATTTTATTTTGTAAATAATTTCCTAAACAAAATTTTGATTCGATAGTTAATCTAGGCTATAATATATTAATTAGCGATACCTTCAAATTATATTCTTAAACAGTAATACAATAAAGTGGAACATAGATTACCTATTTCCTTAAAACGTGTTTTGATTGTAATGGAGAAACATGATCTCTACAGTCCTATAAGATTGAAAGCAAGTCGCAAACACCTGTGTTAGAAGTTTTTGTAAATTATACCCTTAAGCCTCTTCAAGTGGAATGTACACCGACTAGTACTTCAAAAAGATATACACCGCATCCATTTTACATCATTGTGACTATACTTTTGAATTGGTATAATGTCTTAAGTGTTTAGATAAGTTGCTGTAGTAGTTTTGTAATATGGTATTCAAAGTTAACTTGTCAATGTATACTCGTAAATTTTTTACTACATTTGGAAATTGGTATTACACTATTGTTGTAGACTTCAGTTGAAGCAAAGTAAACACGTTCATGTACACTAGAGTTCTACAACATTGCTATCGATTTATTATTGATGATTAAACCATTAGACACACCTACAATTAAAACTTGCAATTGGCGTATAAATATTTAACCTGTGTTTTTTCTAGATCGTAGAAAATACTGTTTTGCATGTTACAGTATTAATCGCAACAATATTAATGTTTAATTTTCTCATAGGGTTATGATCGAAATCCAACACTGTGGCTATATTGATGATTCACTTCACTATTGCAAAAGAATTCTGAATGATGATAGTAGTAACAATAAGCCAATCAACGATGTCATTTCTAATGGTCCAACTGAAATTAATATTATTATCAATGACAACGTGTATTGTACTGGGCCAAGAATTGCTCTAAGAATGAGAGCATTGACAGTTCAGTGATTTATTAAATATGTTAATACTTGTTCAAACTGTGTATTTAATATCAATGTAAATAAACAATCATCGGAAGTCTTGGTAAATAAACTTTTCAAATTGAATAATACCAAGTTTTTAGATTTAAAAGTAGTTCAGTTGTTGCGGTCGTAGCGGAAACAGGAATTTTAATTTTATGTCTATCTATAAAAAATTAGTTTTTTTTGATTAAATGCAATGGTATGCATAAGATTTGACCTGCTTTAAAACAACAATCAAAAATGACCGTTTAGCTCTTAGGATTAAAGTGAATACTTTTTGTTACGGAGGTATTATTTTTTTTATACTTTAGAGACTCTAGCAGTTTAAAAAATGTGATAGTTTTTGAAATAGTTTATTACGACAAATTTTGAAATAGCAAATAAATAATAAAGAGAATAGAAATTTTAATTATTTAGATGACAGAGTGTTAACGTTTTGAGGTTAAATTTGATATCCCACTAAAAAAAAACTGCCTTGTTTTTGGATTTTATTTAAAACAAAACAGGCTTGGTACATTGTTAATTTTCCCATCACATTTTACAGTTTAGTTTTTACTGATTGGTTTAATTTCATCTTTTTTGATTTCTATTCAAATATTTAAAATAATTGAATAACAATATACAGATATATTTGTTTTTTAACTTAAGTGCGCAGAAAATCTACATACGGGTAGCATTAATTCATATTTTTGGTGTGAAATTTAAATTATGCGTATATTTCTGCAAAATACATAAGAAAAATGTGTTAGAGTGCTGGAGTATGACGATAACGCAGTGATAGCAATTATTCAAATTGAAGAAAGAAAACTTGAAGCATTACATCTAGAACAAGGGGAGCACAGAACATTATAAGACATACAAAGTAAAATCTCTATTTCTGTAGTGTTGAAGAAAACGTGGAGATTGCTCGAGAAGGTAGTCCTAGTAGAAAGTATTGCAATGAAAACGACATAAAAATGACATATCGGCAAAACGCCAAGAAAAGCCAACCAAACTACCGTTGTTAGAACTTTGCAAATTAATAATGGTACTCCAAGGAATGGATCTCCATTTTGGGAACAATTCAGTTTGGCTGTACATTGAAAATTTAGAACCAACCGTATACATAATTGAACGACTAGCAACAAACTAAATTGTCGTTACTTGTCGAAGTTGTTACCAAGTAAGACTTATTCATTGTTTGTTACTAGATGTATAATTTAGATTAAAACTTTTTTTTTATTTTTTACAGGGTGTTTCTGAAAGGTGTGTACATGGCTTTACCAGAGGTTCTCTGGCTCAAAATAGACCGTTTGACACCAATTTACCTATAACCAAAAGTGCACCATAAAGGCGCCAGAGGCGTCAAACTTTCCAAAAATATTGTATATTGGGAATAACTCGAAAACGGTTCGACGGATTTTGTTCCGCTTTTGTATGCTGGTTGTCTGCTTCCGAAGACGTTTTTCTGTGTAATGTGGACAAATTTCTGATGCCAGGAAAAGTCGCTTTCATACGGGCACTGTCAAATAAATGATAATATTTTAACAACCGTCAACGATACGAAACCAAAATAATTCTGACAAATAAAACGAACAATTTGAAAACTTTTTCTCTCTTGTTAAATTGCGCTAATGTTATTAGTTCGATCAGAAAAAAATTAAAATCATATCCCTGCAAGGCGCATCCATACGCTTAGAAATTCAAGTAGACTGCTAGTAGGCTATGCGATCAAATCTATCATTTGTGACATTCATTTCCGGATCTTCCTAAAAACCGAATCTAAGATTACGTTTATATTTTGCGATTAACTACTTGAAAATGGGCTACACATTTGCCGAACAGATTGATATGTTGTTAGTGTTGAGCTTTTGCAATGGCAATTGTCGAGAGAGCGTAAAGGTTTACGCTGAAAAGTTTCCAAATCACATTGACATGATTGCATTGCCTACTAGTAGTCTACTTGAATTTCTAAGCGTACGCCCCCGGGGATGCCTTCCTTGTTTTTATTTTATTTTTAATTTTCGCAAAAAAAAAAAAAAAAAAAAAAAAAAAAAAAAGTTTTTTCTTTTTTCCCTTTTCTTTTCTCTTTTTTTTCGTTCTCGTTTCTCGGTATGTTTTCTTTTTCTTATCTGGCCCCGCAGGGCCCGTTCTTTTTTTCTCCAAAAATTTATCCCTTTCCTCACAAAAACTTCTTCCTTCGGTGACAGCCACAACCCCCGCCGCAAAAACATCCCCCGAACCCTTCTCAGTTTTTCTCCAATTTTTTTTTTTTTTTTTTTTTTTTTTTTTTTTTTTTTTTTTTTTTTTTTTTTTTTTTTTTTTTTTTTTTTTTTTTTTTTTTTTTTTTTTTTTTTTTTTTTTTTTTTTTTTTTTTTTTTTTTTTTTTTTTTTTTTTTTTTTTTTTTTTTTTTTTTTTTTTTTTTTTTTTTTTTTTTTTTTTTTTTTTTTTTTTTTTTTTTTTTTTTTTCCCTATATACAATATTTTTTGGAAAGTTTGACGCCTCTGGCGCCGTTATGAACACTTTTGGTTATAAGTAAATTGGTGTCAAACGGTCTATTTTGTAGCCAGAGAACCTCTGGTAAGGCCATAGCACACGTTCTCAGAAACACCCTGTACGATATAATCATAAAGGAAATTTAAAGTAAACAATTGATATTTTTAAACCATATAGTTCGTAGCTTTTATCTTAAAAATTAAACTCAAAATTCTTTTTTGTGCAATCAAAACTATATTTGGCTTCTGATATTCCACCCATAGAATAACCTCATATGATAGATGTGATAGATGATAGTTTCGTTTCTAAACACACTATATCATTTAATCTAATGAAAGTAAAGTAGGAGCAAACTTATCTTACTATAAACAAAGTTCAACATGTTTTACCTACCTCAACTTAGAATCTATCACGAAACCTAAAAACTCTTAGTAGTTTCTACAGAACCTTCAATTGTTTTCTACAGACATTGTCTTTGAAAATTGTACAGATACTGTTTTATTTAAATTCAATATCATATTGTTTTGATTACACCAACCCTTCATTTGCAGACAAGTATTGTTTATTTTTAATTGTAACCATTCCGCACTTTCAGCACTTACGACAATAATAATAATAATAATAAAAATAATAATAATAATAATAATAATAATAATAATAATAATAATAATAATAATAATAATAATAATAATAATAATAATATGTTTATTGTGAAAAAGAACCACAATTGGCAACGAGAAAAAAAGAAACATATATGTGTACAAAAAAATTACATCTACAGTTTTATAAAACAATTCTATTAGTAACATTTTTAAAAAAGTTTAACTGTAAAAGCAAGACATAATCAAAGTAATAAACAAAAAGTTTAAATTCAAAAAAAAAGAAAAAGAGGAAAAAAAGAATGTAAAATAATAGAAAAATGTTTATATAATTTTGTGCAAAGAAACTAGTATGTAGATTTTTCTTGTATTCATATTAATTTACTTTTTGTTTTACTTTTCAATACGCAACAAGAATGACTACTAGAAATTAAACTCTCATATTTGTTTAAATAAAATGTGGCAATATATACAAATGAACTTTTTAAACTTAACAGTTTTGTGAAAAGGAATATCAAATAATTGATTATGTCTTGTATTAATGTTATGTACAGCTAATCTAGGCTTTAATAAATTATGGGAAGATATTCAGGTTCAGGATTTAATAATAACTTAAACAGTAATACAAGAAACTGAACACAGAAAACATTTTCAATCCTTAAAATTTTGTTTTGATTGTAAATAGGAGAAACATGATCTCTATAGTTAAGATTGAAAGCAAGTCGCAAACACCTGTTTTGAAGTTTTTGTAAATTAAGTTTGTACCGCTTCGTCAAGTGGTGAAAGTACACCGGACTGCAGTAATTTAAAAGGGACAGTACTGTCGCATTTACTAGCATCCATTTTACATCAGAGGTTATACTCCTTTTGAATTGGTATAATGTCTTAAGTTTTAGATAAGTTGTTGGTAGTAGTTTTGTAACATGGTATTCAAAAGTTAACGTTTTTGTCAATGTATACTCTAAATTTTTACTACATCTTGAAACGGTATTACACTATTGTTGATACGGACTTCAGTACATAACACCAGTAAAGCACGTTCACGTACACTAGGAGTTCTACAACACATTGCTACCGATTTAGTGGGATTGATGATTAGACCATTAGACACACACCACTGATACATATTATTAAGGTTAAGGTTAATTGTATTTATAGCAGTATTTATTGAATTCGGAGAGCATGATATGTATAGTTGAGTGTCATCCGCGTATTGAATGATGTTTACTCCATCAGAAAGTACTGATGGCAAATCTGCTGTAAATATAGAAAATAAAAGTGGGCCTAATACACTTCCCTGAGGAACTCCTTTGGTAACTGTCAATCGTGTAGAAAAATGATTTTCAATTTTACAGTGTTTGTTCTTGATGTTAAGTAACTTCTAAACCAGGCAACAACTTGTTCAGAAAACCCAAGGTACTGTAATTTTGTAAGAAGAAGTTCATGATTTACTACATCAAACGCTTTACTAAAATCTAACAGCACAATGATAGTGATGAGTGACTGGTCAATTCCTTTCGTTATATCATTTGTTAGTTTTAGTAATGCTGTGTTAGTACTGTGATGTTTTCGAAATCCACATTGCGTTTTTAGGTAATATATGTAAATTTACGGTCTCATATATTTGCATCATTACTACCCTTTCTAGAATTATTGAAAGTGATGGTAATATATTGATCGGTCGTAAATCGGAATAACTACGCAGACTACTATTCTTTGAAACTGGTATTATAATTGCTTGTGTTGGATTTTCTTTGAATTTTTCTAGCAATATCGATTTTATTTGACTCGCTTTCTTTTATATACCCATCAACAACACTAGATGACTTCCACGCTCCGTGCCTCTTAAGAGTGAGAATATCACCACCAGCATTAGCCAACAGAGTCGCCGAAGAACGGCGCATACTATGGTCCGTGTAGGATTTAGCATCTAGTAGTTTTAAGAAAGAAGCAATCTGTGAGGGGATTCTGGAAATAGTGTTAATTCCGACAGGTTGTACGGTGCATTTTAATTTATATATCGCAAAAAAATCTTCCCTGCATAAATAGTACTTTTATGTATATTATTTCTTGCATATCTCCATAACATTAACAGAGAATCCTTCGTCTAATACAGTGAAACTTCTTGACATATTGGTCTTTGTTTCTGGGATGGACACGTAGATAAAAGATCCTTTAGCTTTCACATGTTCAATATTTAAGTTTACCAGTTCATTGCATCGTAAACCTCCACAAAGACCCATAACAGAAACTTAGAAATATTTAAAATAATTAAGATACCAATACAAAAGAAAGAAAAATTGGTTGTACCTTCATCATTAAGTACTTTTCATCAGATGCTGTTTTCAAAAATTGTTCGATGTGTCTTCTCTCAAGCACTTTTTGCCTTCTTTGCCTTGTAGTTTTTTGATTGGCTCTTGAGATAAGCAATTAATTTGCCGTATTTTGATATGTCAATATTTCTATGCACATTCAAAGTTGCTCTTAACATTGAATATTTCGTCCACATCGACGAGGAGGCAAACTTGCTTCTTACATTTAAAAATAAGCCAACATGACGTCCTCGTTTATGATGTTTGCACCTCTTTTCTCTCTCCATTCATTAAAGGTAGCAAATTATTTTATGTATGCATCTTTAGATTTGGCCGGGAACAGTTGCAGGGTTACTTCTTTAGCTTCTGCTTTAATTTCTACCGGCAAAGAAACACTTTCTGACATTACGACGCACACAAACGATTTCTAATTTTTTCACAAATATTGTTTGAATAAACAAGCATCCTAGCAACTAATAATGAAAAGCCGCCCAAAGTTTCACTAAATTTTCTAATATTTGCTATTACATTGAAATTTTAGAACTGTCAGATTACTTATTTTCAATTAAATTGGTTTGATTGTGGATAAAACCTTAGTAGTTGCATTCGTGCTTTAGTGGCATATTATCCCCTTAAGAAGGTTAAACGCTCGAACTTCGTTCTCGCGATTAAAAATTTTTTGCGTGGATAATCTGCCTACTAAAACACATATACAATAAATAGCTATATTAATTACTATATAAATTTATTTTGTATAATAGAAAACAAAATGTAAATTAAAATGAATGGAAATTCATGAAGAAAACGTTTATTTTTACATTATTTGCATTATAAAAGCGCGTATATAATTCTTTAAAAATGTAAATACAACTGACAAATAGAAACTAAAATGTCTATTAAAATAAATAAATCGTTCCTTATTAAAATTTAATAAATCAAACTTCAGTTACTTTAGAACCGTTGGTACAAATACATACTGTTTTTCATTAAAACGTATTAAATATATTTCAGTAAAATCAAAAGTTCAATTAAAGTTACATATTGACAAAATGTTTGCAATATGCAACATTTCATTTAACAATAAACGGTTCAAATATTATCTACAATTATAAAACTATTTTAGTCATTTTTCTTTTCGGTGACATTCTATTGTCAACTAGATCTTTATTTAATTTTCTAATCCTAAAAAACATTCTTGATTTAAAAAATAATTTTTTTATGTTTTCGTCACAGTCCACATTTGTGCTTATGTGCAGTAATGTTTTTAAATATTTTTTTGCTATTTTAAGGTCACAACCATTAAAGTTTTTGAAGATATTTTCTAGTTCCTTAAACTTACACATTAATTCATCTGATGGTTTGCACAAACCACCTTCACTTAAATGATCGACCCAACTCAATGACTGTGAAGTGGAAGTACTTGATCCAGATAATGTGGATGGTTTATGTAATTTTTGGCAGACAAAACCAGCTAAATTCTCTAGTCCATCATATACCATATTATTTAATTCTGTATACATTTTTGTGTCTTTTTCTTCAACAGTGTCTTCAACATGTAATTTCGTAAAAATTGAATTACTCAAATGGATTTCCTTAGCTAAAAGATCCATAGTATCATCTGCTTCAACGTTGCCAGCTATTGAAAGAGAGTTTTCATTCGTGCCCATTATATATGACCTTAATCGATATTTAAACTCAATGGAATCAGGATGATCATAAAGGCCTTCTTTTGCTCGCAATACGGAGAAAAAATTTTCCAAAACTTTCTGGTTGAACCTGTGAGTCAAAATATACTTAATGTTATATTGTCTCTTTAAATCTTCATATAATAATTTCAGAGACGTGTTGCTGATTATAATTCCTGAAAATGAATAATACGTAATATTTTTATTTTATGCTATTAGATTTACCTTTTTGAAATGGATATAGGTCCGGCTATTTTTAACTTTAAGATTTTGTATAACATTCGTCATTTTGTCAATAACTTCATTCTGAATTTCTAATGCAATACCGTAAGCTTTTTTCCGATCTCTCGTGTCGGTTGCAACAACTTTTGCATTGAAACAGTCAAACCAGTCATTAACAAGTTTAAAAAAATCAGCAGTTTCCACCGAATTCTCATTTTCAAACTGTCCAAACATTCCACAACGTGATATAGCTTGTGCAATTGTGTAAGAAAATAATTTTGCAGCATGCTTCACCTTTTGCCTTGCCGCTCCACTGATATTAAGGGTGTCACGGGAGATTTTATGGGCTATGTTTAAATCAGAAACGCTTGTTATTTCAATAAGCTCTGCAACAACTTTCTTAGATATCGTTTTATTGTCAAGAATAAATCCATGATGGAGAAAATTATTTCGTATCAATTTAAGTAAGTGGGGTACATCAGCAAAAACATAAATTTTTTCATCTGTAACCACCGGATGTGAAAACCATGTTTTATTAATATTAACATTTAATTCCTTATGTAATCCCACATTACCTCCACCAAGATCACTAACTATAGCTACCACATGAAAACCTAAAAATAAACATAAACAAATAATTTAAATTTAAAAATTTAATTTACAAACCACAATCTTCAACGTATTTTATAATTTCTTCTAATAAACTCCTGCTGACTTTGCGATCATAGTCAAAAAATATTGGTTGCTTCCAGTGGCTAAATAGGCCCAACATACAACCTGGGCTTGGGAATATGGTTTCATGGTTTGATCATTAGTTTATCGTAAGTGTATAATGATTTAATTTTCATTTCATCAAAGGAAAAACGGAAACTTTTTCAAATAAACTTAACTCCGTGTATTTTACAACATGTAACACCTGTGTCAAAATTCCGGGGGATATGTGGTTTTTTAAGCCATGCTCTTAAAGTAGAAACGGCCGATATGGAAAACCGTTTTTTAAAAGTAGTCGATAAGCCCTGGGTCCAGCTGAATATTGTACAATTGCCTTCTGAACATCCTCCACTGTCCAATTAAAACGTTGAAGTGGTTTTCGAAGTTTCTTTATCTGCGATTTTGAAAAATACTTTCAAGACACCTTCAAATTGTTGCTCCAAAATAGCATTTCTGGTTTTCAGGTCCAAAATAGTTGCATCTCGATCATCCACTTCCGTGTTTACCCTATTATACTATTGCGCAGGTAAGATACTAGTACGTTGGAAAATCTATTTGAGTAGTAAATATAAAAAAAAAAAAAAAAAAAAAAAAAAAAAAAAAAAAAAAAACCACAAAATCAAAACAACAAAAAACATAAAAACAAAAAAACCAAAAAAAAAAAACAAAAACCCTAAAAAAAAAAAAAAAAAAAAATAAAAAAATCCCTACCCAATGTCCTTAGTTTTGAGAATCAAATTACTTGAAACATTCTGAAAGTCGGACATATTCTTATCATCACCATTAGTAATACTAAGAAGATTGATAAGACATATTATTAATTATGTTATTCACTTAAAAATCAATTATTTACGTTATTTGGCAATCTGAGGAATTAAATATCTCTTTTACTACTTTTACCCTATCGCTTTGCTCAGTTCGTTTTCTTCGAGAAGTTGTCTCTGAACTACTTGATTTTTGATTTGGCAAGTTGTTCGTAGGAACTACGCCTTTTTAATTGTCGACATTTAGTGTTTTATAACCTAATAACTCCTGTTGGAGGTGCCGTTGATAATCGCTATCAATAAAATGTTTTGAGCAAATTCAGTGCCGATGAAACTTTAAAATTGTCACTTCTCCGACACGCATTTATCCACAATTTACAAATGTCCGAATGTGATGGAAACCGAAAAACATAAATGTTTTTCCACGTTCAATGCTTTCCTGATTGCTTTTATTACAACCAAAAAAATTGGCCACCTCATACTAAATAAAACACAGCAAGAAATCTCCGATATAATACTTATTACTTAACTAAAACACTAAGAACGATAAAAGTTCAAAAAAACAAACACTAACGCCTAAAGCGCCAAAACAGTAAAATAAACAAAAAACAACCGGGTATTCATGCGGTTATTGGTTATTCAACGTCTCCACGCTACGTCACAACGATATTTGTGGTGGGGGAAGCATGCGCAATATCGGTCCCTAGTTTCTGTTGACATTTGATTTTTGTAGCCATGTTGAGACGATGACATCAAATTGAATTTGTTGATAAAGTTCCATATCGCACGTGATATTATCAGTTCAGAATCTTTGAGAACGGTGACAATACCGATATCGGTCGGTAATTTTCTATTTGGTTTATGTCGCCTTTTTTTAATACCGGTACCACCCGCGGTAACTTGAGAACATCCGAAAATTCTCCATTTTCAATGCACTTATTTATTTAATATGTTAGCGGCGCGACTACACCAGTTGCAATCTTTTTACTATTTCCAAATTAAATCCCTCATTATCACAAGATTTTTTGATTTTTAATACGTTTAATAGAAAAAATAGAAAAGAAGAGGGTATCTGTATCAATAGAATTTGCCATTCAGTGCCTAAAAATACTAAAACTAAACCTAATATGAAGATCAGTCAGCCATGAGTTACAATAATAGCCAATCATTTGCATATTAGCAACCAAGTGATACTTTGTTACTACGAGTTCTACGACTTTAAACGTCTCTATGAATACGATTTTGAACTGACTAAGCTAGTTAGTCGTAAGTCAAAGTTTAGGTGCGTTTATAAATACAGCATGTCCATCAGTACAGCACGTTCAATCAGCACACTTAGATATCTCTTGGGTTTTAAGACCTGTGTTCCTATGCTTCAGGTATATCTAGTAAGGTCCAGGTTATCACGTTTCAAAAAGTAAGAATACATGCAGGTATTACCAAAGTATATACAGTGTGTCCAGTAAAAAATGATGTACATGGGAGTATTGGAAACCGTTGGATATACAACGTCGGTTAAATGGGAGAAAAGTTGCGAATTGATTTGCCCAAAAATAATCTACGTTTGTTTTAATTTAAGTCGATACGGTTACATAGATATAGGGTGAAACAAGAAATTGTGCATTTTAGTGAAATTGTCATATTTTTTTATTATAGAAGCTATGATTATCAAACTTTTAGGATATCGATAAGAGGACACGCCAAAGCTAAAAATAGTGCCAAAAATTGTTTAGGCCTACTATGTTGTGCACGGCCACAGTCAACTTTTGTTTTTCTAATGGGCGCCATATTGAATTTTTACATTTTTAAAACCCTCATTAAAAATGCTCTTTAACCATGTATAAGCTAAAGTATGAAAAATAACAAAATTAAGATTTTAGGGTAGTAGGCTTTAATATTGCTATTCCATTTTAAATTAAATTTAAATAATAATAGTGGAGAAACCAATAAAGTTTTTAAAAATACCATTAAACGTTTTCTATTCTTACCACAAACATTAAAAACGAGGAAACTACAGAATTTTAAGATTACTGTAAGCCGTCCTGTTGGAAAAACATCTGTCATAGAATCACTAGTAGAAGGTTCATAAGTTCTTCCGCTAAGTTTGTTTATAAAGGTTCAAATATCTTTCAGAATTTAGGTTTTTATTGAAGAAATATGGTTCAATCATGCGGATACTCAAAACACCTAACCAAACGTTAAATCTCTACCTCACTTGATGTCTAACCTCACGAGTTAGCCGTGCATTTACATCTGACCAGTAATCGGTATTTTTACGATTAAAGAGTCCACAGTTTGTAAATCGGTTCTCATCCGACTAAAGGATTTGTAAGAAAATGTTTAGTATTTCTTTATTTTTTTGAATAAACTACTGGCAAAGTGCCATTCTTCTAATCGTATTGCGATCCTGGAGCCCCTGGCAAGACCGTTTGCGATAAGAATGATATTTATGGCGATTTCAAATATTATCTACTGTTGATGAAGCAACGCATGTTATCTGTTCAATACGACGTAGAAATGTACGAGGTGTCTCAACCACTCTTTGCAAAACCAAGTATTCTTTATTTTCGTCTACAGGTTTTTTCCTTTTAACCTTAGCAAAACTTACGTAAGCGATAAGGTTGTCTTTCAAACGCCTAAACATAGCTCTACCCGGTTGTCGTCTTTCAGCGTATTTGTTTAAATACATTTCTTCCGCTTGCGCGTCATTTCTGTGACAAAGAATAAAACACTCCAACATATCGTACTTATCACTATTTGGAAAGTAATTAATTTGAAACCCACAGTTTATTAACTAAACACAACTGACACTGACTAACAATAAATTCTACTTTGACAGTTAGATTGGCAATAGCAATATCAAAGCCTACAATCTTAATTTTGTTATTTGTCATAATTTAGCTTAACCAAACATAAATGTGTTATACATGGTTGAAGAGGGTTTTGATGAAGATTTTGAAAATGTAGAAATTCAATATAGCTTCTATAAGAAAAAAAAAGTAGGTTTAAGCAATTTTGGCATCATTTTCAGCTTTGGCGTGTCCTCTTACCTATATCCTAAAAATTTGATAACCATAGCTTCTATAATAAAAGAAATATGGCGGTTTTTCTAAAATGCAAAATTTTCTGTTTTACCTTGTATTTATGTAACAGTATCAATTTAAATAAAAACAAACGTAGATTATTTTGGGCAAATAAATACGCAACTTTTCTCCCATTTAACCGACGTTGTATCTCCAACGGTTTCCAATATCCCCATGTACATCATTTTATACTGGACACACTGTATAATCAATGGTATTGTGTTATACTTGTATGAGATACTTTATCGGATAGTTTTGAAAAAATCCGTATACAGTATGTCTCACATTAAGCAGAATTGCAAGGTTATCTTTGTTACTAATAAAGATATTTATAATTTATAGCGCTGATTCAAATACTGTTATCGTGAAAGTTATAAAAAAATGTTTGAAAGGAAAGTTGCTAGATTCCTTAAAGTAAACTAATAATCATTTTTAAAAACAATATTTTTTTTACATTTTTTTTAAAATAGTGTTAACAATTTAACTTTTCTTAAATCATCGCCGTCTTAAATTTTGTATTAAAATTTTTATTCAAGTAGAAAAATTTAGGTTTTATTTGATAAATTGCTGAGCAGTATTAATTACGTTGTCATGACTGACTTCAAATAAAGTAAGAGTTTGAGCTGACAATTTTGAGTTGCTATTAATGAAATAGCCAGTTTTCCACTAAATGCGCAATTTGCTATGATTTTTTTTCTACATGAAATGTAAGTTATTTATTTTGAAGGCAGGACAGCATAAAGCGTTTTTAAATACGCAAAAATTATCACCCGATTTTTCCACATCATTCAAAGTAGAAAAGAATATTTTTTTAATATGATTCAAAATGGCATACATTTAAAATAATGAGTCATTATTTAAAAAACCGTTACTTTTCGTAATCAGAGTTTTTTGAGTTTTTCAGAATTTTATTAGAAAAATTTTCAAGTTATCTCCGCATAATCTGAATCAACGTAATAAATTTTACACTATTGCCTATTTAATCAATCAAAATTATATTGTTATTAATAACAAACATAGGCATACAATCTTACTAAATTTGAGAGCCACTTATCTAATAAAGGATTTCACTGTGTTCAAAACATTTAACGTTTAAATTAAAGACAAACTGATCATTACAGTTTGTTGTGTAAAGAACATTCAATAACGGATATTTGTAATCAGCAGAACTTTTTTCTACGATTAGGTACAAGAATAAATAAAAAAAAAATTTAAACAGAAACTCACAATTTGAGTTGACACTTAGGCTTGACATACAGCATATGTAGGTGATAATCCCTTAAAGTACAAGATTATTGTAATAAATCAATTAAAAGGCAATTTGTGCAAACTATTTTGTGTTACAAATATTCTGAAATTATTACAAAAATACAGCTTTTTTATTTCAAATTTTTATAAGAAGTTATTGGTCAGCAGCACGATTAAAAATAGTTTCCTAGTCTTTATAGTATACTACTTCTAGTGTTACAGTAAACTCTACAGATAGTACAAAACTTTAGAGAGTAAAAGGTTGCTACAAACTGTGGTTATAAACAATATACAGTTTCCCACGAGATGTCGCTACAGATTCTGAAACTTTGGTGGTGTCAACGAAAACAAGAATTTGTATTGTCCGCGTTTATAAATTCAATATGAAAAACCTCTTTCCATGTTTTAAACTAAAATGTTTGAAATTATAAACTGAAAATCAATTGAAAATGAATTTTGGTAAACATGTAACAAAAGGTCGCGTGCCAAACCTTCTATGAAGATAAAATAACACAATCGTGTAGGTTTCAATCCCAAATAGCGCAAATACAGCGAAACTTTGAAACAGTTCAATTGACTCTATTCAAGATGAACTGAAACAGATCGTTCTTGATCCTGAAGCAATGTTGTTACGAGTTGGTTGACTACGGCCGCTCTTTTGATTGCTAATGTTACATTCTAAGCACGAAGCATAGCCGGAAACTTCATCTTAGAACCCTTGAAAGAAAACTTATCCAGATCAAGCGTTTGTGTGTATAAATACATCTTGATTGTGATACAATACTAAATTATAATTGTTTTTATTATCGTTATCGTCGAATAAAAACTGGAAGAAATTTGAAATCCAATTCTTGTACAACATTTATGTATACAATTCATTGCAATACTTGAACACGAATATGGTCGAAAACAGAAACCATAAATTCGAACGTTATCGAAACAACTGGAACTTATCATCAAACACGAGGGCAGTTTGTATCGTTTACTAGAAATCTGTAGTTGTCACCGACTTCCATTCAATGACAAATCGGATTCATTCTTCTTTAAGTGCCTTGGTTTCAAGCCAAAAATTTATTAGAAAATATATACAGATGTATTAACAAATCCCTCTTTACATAAGAATCCAACTAAATCTCATTCTCAAAAAGAAGTGACTGAACAAACACAAAGCACCACTCAACCCTCTTGACCAATTCTTCCGACCTTTTTAACTTTAATTTGTTAAATGTGAATTTCAGTCAATAAATAACTTTTAATGGACTGCAACTTTTGTAGAAAACTCTCTTGTTCTCTTACAATCTCGTGTTATTTTTATATAAAATAGGGAGAAAACCAAACAATAGAGCGTAATATATTACTTTTAACTCTTTAATTCTCTTAAAACTTTTACTTTACCTTTTAAACTTTTTTTTGTATTCGAAATATTAAGTATTCTTAATAGTTGAACGTAAAAATAAAATTACAAAACGGGTTTAAAGTTTCTTGTGACACGGGATATATTTTTTTAGATACCAAATAGTTTGTCAAACAAATTCTTAGATATTGAATAATTTAAATTGATATAAATATTAAAAATTTTCTTAAATTGAGAAATTTTATTTGCTTTGTAATTTAGGATTATTATCATTATTTTTTTTTATGTAGTTTAAAGTGCATCAACATCTATGGTTATTAGCACTCTTTACACATGTGTTGTCTTTGCACATCTATATCCTGTGGTCTAAATTTCATCTAGAAAATCACATTCCTTTAAAAAATTAATCAAACGTATACCGCCTTGCCCCTCGTATTAAAGAAAATCTCGTAATTCAACATTTTGCATCTCATATTTACATGTTAAATGCTGTACATCCACTAGGATGTGTCGTACATCTCTTACACCTAGGAGGCGCAACACCTTTTATAAAGTACTATGAAGCAAGTATCGTATGAACTAAACACAGTCTCGTGATTATTACCCGTTCTCTTTGAGTTAACGATGTAGTCTTAGAGTCACTTACAAAACCAGTTATTGTATCGTTTTTCGAGGATTTTGGTTTTTATCGTGGACACTAGTATTTTTTTGTTTATTTTTAATAATTTTATGTCTCCGTTGTGCTCTTTTTTCTATGGCGGGTTTTCAGAAATAGTTGTCCAATTCTACAGCAATAAAACCGGAGATATTTGTTGCGCTACTTGTAGGATTGCTTAGAGAGAGGGAATGTACCTGACGTGGATGAAAGGGTTGATATCTCTTACTAACATCGACTTAACTAAGTTGCCACTACCCAACATTCAAATTTTGGCATTGTACGAAAGAGCCAACATAGATCTGCGTCTGGCAAGAGATGGTATGCTAGACTCAGAATACAGACTAGACCTCAGGGTTGTCTAAAACGCTCCAGTAGCGTACCTGATACATGCATATTAAGTGACGTTCAACAAATTCAGTGTTGACTTGTGAAGGTATTATTTCACGAATCAACGAAAATTAGGAATTAAAATTAATTTGCAGAGCAAAATTCTTCTACAGTATAGACAACCGTGTTTGCACTTATGCGATGGAAACAAATTTTTGTGTTGTGAATTTTTCTAGGGATTTTGTTCTTTTGAGATTAACGGTTCCGAGAATCCTTTCTTGTTTGCCGGTCGGAAAACAGACTTTTATTTCTATTTGATGACCGTATGCAAAAGGTGTACTAAAAATCGTCTAAACAGGTAGAGATGTGCTAATCATATAGTATAAACAAAAGTAAAATCATCCCGTACAACCCGGAAATACGTTTTCACCTACCGTTTATGTGAGTACTCTTTTCGTTTTTTATAAATGAAATATTTGCTATCACGGTTTCTATCAATTGCCCACACCTTTCTTTCGTTTTCTCCTGTTGGTTTCTTCATGTGCGCTCGGTTTTCTACTATGGATTAATTTATTAATTGTTTAATTATGGTTACGCTGGCATGGATAATAATCCGAAAATTATAACATAACGAGGTTGGGTCTGGTATTGTCAGTATGGTCACCAGCGTTGGAATTTAAATCTACCTTAAAAACTCTTTCGTCGTTAAGGACACCATTTAAGATAAGACTGTTATCAACGGAGTCTATTTTGTCCTCTTCTTTTTTTCCGCTGGACACTGAATACTACTGGATTTGGATACGAGAAATGTCACATCTGCCTACTAACTTTTGAACACCGAAAACTTCCTATGTACAAGCTAATTTTATGCATGTTATTCATGATTTTTGCCGCGTTTTATGTACTCGTACTACGGCTGTGAATTTAACACGATAGATACCTTTGCGCTGTGTAAATAATCTGTAAACTATGTATTTAGATAATTGGCCAAGGTCCGGTACTTTCCGTTATTTGTTGTTAAGTACATCCATAACAATACTTGCCACGCAAAATCGGTGAATCGCTTGCATGGAATGATCGGTGCTACAACTGTCAAAATTTCATAATGCACGACGACAGCTAACCTATTTGAGCGTTTATGCCTCGAATTATTATTTGTGTCTTAACTCGATCTAGTGAGTTATTATTACTTTGTAACTACATGTTTCTATTAACTTTAAACAATATTATCTATTTGTGTGTCTATGTATTTCTACGTGTGTTGATTGAAGTCTAGTCGCTATAACTATATATGTATTTCTACCAACGTACGGTTTGTTTTTGTGTCTACCAGTTCTTAGTGGCTCTAGAATATCTTTAATACGCAAACTTAAGTAGCGCCTTATAAATTTTTTGTGCAGTGTGGAAGCCTTCATTCTAACGATTCTAAATAAGCCCACGACCACTCCCCACAAATAGAAGCTGACGCAATGCTTTCTAACACTGCTATCTTAGTTAGTTTCTTCACAAATAAACCGTAACAGACTGCGCTGCCAAACCGCTTTATGGATGTTAAGGAGTTGATCCCTGTGAGCGCCCCATTTGTTATACGAGATGCATTTAATGAGGTTTAACGCTTTGGTGGATTTTGTTTTGACATTCTCGACGTACGTTTCCGCAATAAACGTTCGTCCCAAGTCAATTCCAAGTAAGTAACTTTGGGTACACACTAACACGTCATGGTCATGCAGGGTCTGTAGTGATGAGTACGCTGATTCCAAAAATGCATGCATTTTGCTTTGGAGCAAGAAAACTTAAATCCTCTATTGGCGTCTGACAACACTAAAGTGTCAATCGCCGCTTGAAGACTTCTATTTACGTCAGATTTTAGAGCACCGGACAAAAAATTTATAATATCGTTGACCTATATATACTGCAACTGATACTGGGGTCTAAGTTGTCACAAATGTTGTTAATGGCGATTGCAAAAAATATGGCGCTCAAAGTGGAACCCTGAGAAATGCCATTTTCCAACGTTCGATAACTAGAGGTTTCCAGCCCCAAACGTACTCTGAAATGCCTTTCTCTTAAGAAAGATAAAATGAAAGAGGGTCTTTGTAACCCTAATCATATACTTTCTTTATTTTCTCAACTAGGTTGAGCCTTCTGTGAGAGTGCAGGAAGAATATTAGGCAAATAACATATTTATGCAATAACCTAACGTTTTGAACAAATAAGTCCGGGCTTTATAAAGGCATCTAGCAAATTAATGGATAATAATAAATTGTCAGGTTATTATCTATGTTTTGATAAAGACCGAACTTATCCAGTCAAAACGTTTGCTTATTGCATAACTATGGTGTTTGCCTGGTATCCTTTCTGCACTCCTATAGAAAGCTCAACCTAGTTGAAAAAAGTTTAAACAGCATAAAAGAGTTTCAAAATAATTAAGAATTGTCACTCAATCATACAGTTTTTCTAAAACTTTAAACCTCCACGTGATGTCGTAAGCCTTCTCGATATTGAACAAAACCGCGGTTAGGTGCACCAGGTTGTCTAGTGATGATCTTCTGGTATAAAAACTGGACTGATGCCTTACCAAACGGTTGTTCTTCTCCATCCACCAAACGAGTCTTCGATTCACCACCATTGATAGACACCACCCGTAAGAGCTGTTTACATCCTGAGATCATGCAAACTTTCACCACACTAGCGAAATTGGATATTCTGAGTTAATCGAGAAAATGTACTTTTTCCAAGAAGATCTTTTGTCGCCAAAAATTAGTTAATTAACAGTATATGATGTTGATGTCGAATCTGTAGATATATGGCTTATAATTATATTATTGTTTGTTTGCACTAAAAAGTTTAAACGTCACTACTGTGAAACCTTCTTGATTTTGAGAAAAGGTGATCTTGTTTTTGAAGATAATAATGATATACCAACTATGTACTTTTATTACCACTAAAAATAGAGGGACACTGCATTACCCTAGTTATGATGTAATACGCTGTTTTTCTGTTATTTATATTCTTGTGACAAAATTAATATCAAGAGAATATGAAAAACATTTCTTGGCATTAAATCAACACAGGAATATACTTGCAATATTAAGTATACCAATTTTTGAAAGTCTGAACATTTTTTTAGGTCATAAGTGTACTAAATACAATAAATCTATAACACTTAATCGAATATTAATTTGCAGTATAAATACAGGGTGTTTCAAAATCCAGTACAAATATTTTAATGGCGTATTTTGAGATGGAAATAAAAATGTTTTTTTCTTATAAACATGTGTCTTAAAATACACTCTCTTTGAGCTACTGCCGTCTTATATGCGGAGAAGAATGGAGGGCTGTGTTGTAGCTAGCGGAGAACATTTGCAGCCCTTGTTGTAAAGACATCAATTTGTTTTAATGAAATTAAAAAATTCAAACCGATTTGCTTAATCGTTGTTTCATAATTAAATAAAAAAAATTCAAATCAATTTAGTTCCACAATGACCCTTGTTCCGCTAACAACGATTATCTCGAAAATGTTTAATTGTATCAAAAAAATGTTAAAGAACAAAATCTTCGAATTTTAAATGCCCAAACAGATAAACAACTCATTTTTTAAAATTTATAAACCGAAACATAAAATATTTTTTCTTAAATGTGCCTACCCCCTTCCACCCCTCTTTAAATTTAAATTTATTGTTATGTCATTTTAGAGATAAGAAACAGTAGAAGGTTGGAATTAGCAGTCGATTGCAAATTTTAAAAAATTTAATAATTAATTGCAATCAGGATTTAAAAATCTTTTTAAAGAAAATGAAGATGGCTGTATCTCGAAGAGGGTGTATTTTTGGACACATGTTTATACCAAAAAATCTTATTTTCATCTCAAAAATATGCTATTAAAATACGTCTACTGAATTTTGAAACACCCTGTATTTTAGTACTGCAGATTACTATTTGTACTTTAGATGCGTTTTTAATTTACAAAGATCATTTAGAAAAAGTCAAACAAAAAACGAAAACAAGAAATAATGTCATTTAAAAATTAGCGGGAACAACATGGGAAGCAAATGCAAAGACATTTCGTACAGCTGCATTGGCATTAGTTTATTCTACAGCAGGATATTGTGCTTCTGTACTATGCGTATAATTAGTGGAACCATTAAATCTACTCCTCTCGATAGGCTTCCTGTTCTTTGTAATATTAGTCTATCGAACATTCCACGAAAAGACAAGACGAGAATGGGATAAATGCCAACTCAACAAAAACTTATCAATTTGGAATGACATTGAGATCCCTCCTGCCAAAAAACTTAAATCTCGAAGTCCCATATGGTTGCAATACTACTTAAGTACGGTTTTTTCTGCAGTTGAAGAACGGAAAAACTATGGTCTAGAGTTGATGTTTTCAATAAACATCTCATTGATGATCCAACAATAAAAATCCCGGGATTTAGTCAAAAAGAAAAATTTGATCAAAAGTAAATCTCATAAGAACAGGCCATTTAAAGTGCAACTTTATGTTGTTTAAATGGGATGCGATTTCTAATTCAAATTGTGACCGTAACACATATTGTAGATGATTGTCAATTAACAAAGTTTAAAGGAGGGTTTGTAAGCATTCATAATTTAACGGATGAAGCTATATTATGGTTTACTAATCTAAAGGATATCTGAAGTTCAGCATTATTTTGTATTTCCTATCCTGATTATCTGTTTTTAATTAATTTTTTTGTTATTTCTTTAGCCTACTATTTTTTTGTCATTGTCGTGACTGGCGCTTGGACCGGTCCATTATATGTCGTCATACAATATAATAATTACACTTAATTGATATCATTACATATGAATACTAAGGTGGGTAAGGGTTTTAGGTTTTAGTGGTTTTCTTAAACCTTCAAGCAAATGCTTTGTGAAGACGGCCAATCCACAACTGCACACTGTTTCGTCACCACACTATACTGGCTTATACTGATCTTGTGGGGCACCATACATAACACTTTATCACAATACAATATATAAAATATAAGTATCATACAAATAAATAAATAAATAAATAAACATTTTTCACTAAATTTAAGAAACTCTAACAATTACCAAAACCAGCTTGTTTTGAATATTACACTAAATAAAGCCGGTATAGTTAAATTGCAAAGTAAAAATTTTTTGCTTAAAATGTTCAGAAGAGTTTCAAATAATTATTAAAACCTAGCTAATTATTAAGTGAAGTCACTTCATTTAACGTAATGTTAATTAACGATTTCTTATAAATAATGTAATGTGATGGTTACAGGATTGTAAATAGTAAATGCGAATATTGGTAAAACAAGAAATATATAAGAAGATTAGATTAGAAGAAAATATTTTGTTGTAATACCTACGTTCACATCTGACCAAATCCTATTGGAGTTTCGAATGCAATCCAATATGAGCATTGAACAGATGGACACAGCGCTGTAGTGTAATAAAATCTAAACCGGTAAATATCAATTCGTTTTTGACTAAATTTTTTTGTCTCCAATAAGTCTTTTTTAATATTAATTTAATACTGAAACAAGGTTTAATTTTTAAATTGAATTGCTGTTTAATTTTACAAGTAAAATGAATGTGAACCCACATCGACAAATACATAAAAACAAAAGCTATTTCCGATCGTTTTCATTTAAATTTATACTTTTCTATATGTATTTCAAAGGTTCCCTTTGAAGTGTCATGTACCCTGCGGACTTTTATAAATGTGGAAAATGTCGTTCTCGTAAGGATAGCAGTCACTTGCAGATGAGTATCTTGGTTTTGTAACAAAGATCCCCATAAAGAAGGTCGGGTTTATTATTTATAACCTCTTTTATTTTCAGCTGTTAGCCGGTTTGCATTTTTCTAACATAATTTAACATTTTTTTGCATAGGAATGTAGTTGATTTTGTTTCTGTAAAAAACAGTTAAGAATATTATCTACTCACTATGCAATTTTCGTTGCAGTTGGAAAACTAGTGGTGGTTGAAGAGATGCATGTTCTACATATCCACACATGTTGAGTGTATAAATTGCAAAATTATATTAATATTACTCCAAGTTCGGGTAGTTTATAATTCCATCGAAGTTGCACAACGAGTTCCTTGCGACATGTTTCCCTGTGTCTAAAGGAACCCTCACGTCCTGTAACTATTGTTAAAGTATTTTGCATTAAAATGCTCTGCACTAGACTATTGTTTGTTAAACGACGGGTTTTAAGTTAATAGTATTTAAGGAGTTGCGCTGCTATATCATACAAAAGCTTGTTTAAATTGAAATGTGTTTAATAAACAATTAAAATAGAGAAATTGCATATTAATCATAATTACTGTACATGTATTCCCAAAATAAAACTCTTTAAATTAATTAATGTAGGATTATGTAGTTTCTGTTTAATCAATTAAAGTACCATGAAGTTTTTAGATTACAATTAAATAAATTATGAGATAAATAAGATGAAACTGTTAAAACATTATGAGACGTTTTATTTTAATATTAATAACCGGCGTTATTACATGGTAAAAAATAAAGTCGTGTATTTTTTCGAATATTTCAAACAAAATTAATTTTATATGTTGTAATGACACTGCAGGCGCTTTCGTGCCACAGTATTAAGTGTTTTTTTGTGTTATGCTTTATGTGTTGTATGAAAAATTATATATTAAAAAAAATACGTTTAAAAATTTAAGTGTAGTATTAATATATCGTATAAATAATAGAAATACAAAATCTATTCTGAATCTGGGTTTCCGTTATTTTTAAAGATAAATTTTGTAACCGTTATATCAGATTAATTTGTATCAATCGTACCCCATTATAAGTATTTTAAAATAAAACTTAAAATGAACTCTTTGTTTTATAATTTTTTTATTTTTTATATTTTTATTAAATTACATATTTTATTTGAACAAATTGCAATTTTGAATACTTTTAAAAATCTTTAATATTGCCATTAGACCAAAATTTCAAATAAAGGACGATAGATGGTAATCATTTACTATAAGAAATATATAAAACATTACAGTCGAATGGAAATATTTACATATTTGTCATTACAAGACCATTGAGGGGACTTCCTCCATTCTTGCCTCAGACGTAGTGTTGTAAATGGAAATATTTCTATGGAAATGGAAACATTGAAATTTTCCAAAGGCCTACTGGAAATATTGGTAACATTGGAAATATTTCATATTACATGTTAATTGGACGTTAAACAAATAATTCTTGTAATTTTATTTTAAAAACCATCATATTAGTAGAAACACCGCTAATGACAATCGTAATATAAAAAAAAAATGTGTCATATTTTCGTCAAAACTAAGCTTTAGTGCACGTGCACCGACGAAAAATCTAAACTTTGGTATTTTGTAGCATTCGACGCCACCCGGATCATTAAGTGATCATAAATAAATAACGCCGACGGTCGGCGGCCGACCCTCAATTAAAGTCTTTATTGTTGAACTGCTTAGTCGGTTTTTGGAATAGGGAGTAGGTGAAAATTGGGTGAAATTAAACTATTTTTCTATTGCGTTGCGTTTTTTAGTTTGCATCTTGACGGGGTTTTGTGCGTACGAGTTTTATAAAAAAAGTCAGTTGTTTTTAAAGTGCTGCGGTTGTGAACAGTAAGAATCACTGCATTGCATTTGCTGTTCAGTTGTAAAATGGGAAAAACAAAAGACATAGTATGGAAATATTGTATTTCTAAAGGTGGACATACATTTCAGTGCAAATATTGCACCAAACCTTTTTTAAGAATGCTTCCAGAATTAAAGTGCATCTGGCTAAAAAATGTACAAAGTGTTCAAAAGAAATTAAACGAAAGTTTATGGAAAAAAGTGACAAAAAAAGTGATTCTGATGGAACAGACACTCTCAATGTAATATCAGAGCCGTCAGAACACGCAGTGCAGGCACCGAAGCAATTACCTGTTAGTTCCAGTAATAATTGTAATAATCAGATTGAAAAGCCATCTACATCCAAGAACACAATATCTATATCAACTTCTGCCAGTTCCAGCGTTGCTGATGCTGCAAAACAAATCTCAACAAGACTTTTAGGTTCTAGAAGTATTTATGAATTTGCCGACCGGATTTCGGAAAAAGATCAAGTAAGGATGGTGTTATAATTAATTATATTTACCTTTTTTTAATTACCTGTTCGATTTTACGTATAACATGTTAGTTTATTCATTGTTAGCTGTAAAACAGTATTTTAAAATATTAGGAATAAACTATAACAACTTATTAATGGCTATTTTAAACAATCTGAAGCCATTCTTAGCTGAACAACCTGTATATAATCTAATTTTTTTTGCTTTCCAGGAAAAAAATTAAAAGCCAGCTAGCCCGTGCTATCTATATAACAAACAGTAAACACCAAAAACTTCACCAAAAAACTTTACTCGGACACGTGTTTCAATAGCTAAGCTATCATCATCAGCAATACCAATACTAAAATTAAAAACAATATCTGCTTGTCACGCATCGTTAAACTTAATTGATTCTTAGATAAGCTTAAATAATTCCGAAAATCCTAATGGACCGTTATCATCATAATTCATAAGCAAATTTCTGTTTTAAAAATTTCTAAACTTTCACAAGAATCAAGTTCGTTTTTATTATCTACCCTCTAATTAATCTCAGCAATACGTAAAACCGAACGAAGCACAAATTGA
>JALBCR010001627.1:0-68813 GCA_030710515.1 Abscondita cerata | reverse complement strand
GGAAAGTGAAAAACAGGGGTGTAAAAAAGTGGGTGTGTGGGTAAAAAGGCAAAGTGTGTGTGTGTGTGTGTGTGTGTGTGTGTGTGTGTGTGGGAACTGGGTGGTGTGTGTGTGGTGTAAAAAATCAACAAGTCCTTCCGTTTCCCGTATAGTGTGTGTGGTGAAGATTTCCACATGTCCTCCTCACGCCTCCGCCTTCCGCCCCCCTGCCCACAGCTGCATGTCATATGTCTTCTCAGTCACTTCCTCCAAGCAGAGTTTTCTCCCCCATGTGTGTGCAATAGTGTGTGGATTATCACAACACACACATTACCACATCACTCTCATCACTCCCCCCTCTGGCCAACACAATACCAAATAACTCATCACGCTCTGGCTGGTTCTCATGTCTTGGCAGTGTGGGAGCTAGGAAACCAACAAACCTGTGTTTATGCAAACTCTTACCCACCTTAGGTTCACATGCTGATAATATTAATTAAGTGTGTAAACATTATAGAAAGCATAAATAAGTGCCTGCTAAAATATAACAGCACAGCCATTGCATGACGACATATAATGGACCGGTCCAAGCGCCGGGGTCACGACAGCTGACGGGAAACAATAATAGGTTAAAGAAATAGCAAAACAAATAATGGACAAACAGATAATCAAGACAAGAAATGCAAAATATTGCTGAACTAATATGAACTTAAGAATACTTAATGGCATAATACTTTAAATACAATAATGAAGTTTAAATCCTTTCCAATTCGGTAAGCAACAGAGACAAGTTTTGTAAGATTTGGGACCATTGACAATCGGTAAAAAACTTGCAGATGAATTTCCAAAAAAACCAGAATTTGGATAACGTTTTAGCTATATTTTTGAATTGATTTGAGTTTTGTAACATTCAATCGTCATTTACACAAAACGTTTGGTATGCAATTGGCAACATTTTAATACTCTCGGCTCAACAGTATGATCGATCCTTTCAGAATTCAAAAGAAAGAAAATAGGGATGCGTATTTTAAAAAAAATGTTGAATGCAGTCATGATTCGAAAACAAATGTAAACCTTGCCCAAGTAATCGGTTGATTATCGGACAAAGTTTTAAGACGATCACCCTCTTCTCAGCTTGATCTGGGGATAGATGGAATTCACCCTGTTGATCTACGCTTACCGAGGTAACTAACACGTCCACCGTGTCAAGTTCTACGGAAGGTAGTTAAGAATGACCAGAACTTTTGAGAATGATAATTTTATTAATAAATCGCAATGTTTATATATACACTGAAATTGTGACGTAAATTATAAAAAATATGCATTATCTAGTAACCTACATGCTATTATTGCGTTTTGCTGAATCCGTTTGTATATTGCTTCTTTAAGCTTGTTTCACAAACTATTACTAAATTACACTATTTGAAATAAGTAGTACAAAAACAATTGTGGAATGTTTAAATGCTATTGAACTTTTAAACAACAAAAGATGTTTTGAAAGTCGCTTATTATGCTAATAGTGTATTTTTTAAATTAAAAACAACCTAGTTTTTCTAAATAAAATTGTTATGTTTTAAATTGAATGGTTACCCATATTCGTTAAGTTCTTCAAGTTTTGTTACAAGTTAAAATATTTTCGATTATACAAGACGTTTCACTCTGCTTGAACCACTGGTCAACTTGGACATTTTAAATACAAAAGTTATGTTTTTTATTCTGAATCTACGTAAACAACAACGAAGACTTTATGTACTATATAAGTCTTACTCAAAAAAAGTGATACTTTTTGAGACGTAGAATTTTTAAACGTGTTATTGTGCTAATATCGGCCTACGATATTTCATAGGTTTTTAGGTTATTATTTAAAATACCAACTTTAACTACTTTAACTGACAACATACAAGGTTATAAAAGAAAGTCAAACTTTGTAATCGATAATTTTTTGAACTATAACTTTACAATACAATATACACTATTAATTAATGCTTTTACTACTCGTGATAACTTTGACTCAATATTATTAATATATACAAAGATTTTTCTGGTTTTACTTGAATAACTTCAGGTATCGATAGAATTAACCTAAAATAATGATTTTGTATTATAAAACTATACTCAAAAACCTTCCGTTTGGAATAAAATTTGAATTTATTTTCAGTTATTATTTAGATTACTGGTAAGCTAAAGAATCTAAACACGCAAATGTTTGGTTAAATGTTATGAGAAACGTAACTGAGGTGTGTGAAAAATTAGATTAATTGGTATACAGGCTGTTGTTTTTGCAGTTCACAACAAAATTACATGTTTTTGTATAAAACGGCAAATAATAAAAAATGCATTTTTTAAACCGCAAATAACAAACTTACAATAAGTGTCAATGCACTTCAACCCCAATACATTTATTGCACCGATCGAATCACGTATTCACCGTTGCTGCCCAATTGTAATGGGATCATTTCTGTGTTGGTTGCCAGGCGTTCTGTATTCTTCAATTAATTCATTGCGAGTTAATTGGTATTGCATAAACGATATTCTTAACATAATCGCGTAAAACATATTAATCCAGAGTACTGTCTCAGAGAACGTGCCGTCCCTCATAGCGGAATTAAATTCTGACGGTTGTCACCTAGACGCCTTATCACCGGCGATATTATTTTTGGTTCGAATAATTGGTCGCACCACATCCGTGCAGAAGCACCGTCTAATCTTCAGACTAACTTACATTTAATGAACGCCAAGAACTCTCAGAAGAAAGTTTTCTAGAAAATTCATGGAATACCACAAATTGGTGCTTTAATAGGGGAGAAAATGGTCCACCCAGACTGTTACTTATAACGCTAATGCATACATTTGCATTGAACTCCTGCTGAAATGAAGATTGCCTATCACACCTAGATTTTTGTGATCCCATCCATGGAGATTATGATAGTTCACGACTCAACTCTAGTGAAATAAAACCCATCTGTTCGAAAAACATTGTGCAGAAAATGTGATTTGTTTCGATGATTCAAAACCACCACAAAACAGCCGTCTTTAGCATCTTCAGGTACCGCAAACTTTGGACAGGCTGCAAATGGAAGGTTTTTGCGATCTTGCTTAAAAGCTCTAAAATTCCGAGATTGGCATACACCGAGTTGTCGGGCTGCTAGACATGTAGGTACTTCACACTATATCACGTTGACGACTTGAAGAATTTACGTTTTAATCAATACCTCTTCGGTTATTATGAATCGCCAAATCCATTCACGAAATGACGATAAACTTTTACAAGTGTGGAGTAACCTTCGTTCAGAAACCCAGGCGGTACTCTTAACGGCAAAGCATTAGAATTTCCGTTTGAGAACCACATAATCAACAACTAATGTCGCAGTGCAACAATAAATTTATTTTTTGACTTGAAGAGAGTTTATGGTTCTCCAAGGCAGTGTTGTTATTAAAATTTTTCTAACTTGTGCCGAGCTATGGTCGGGAATATTGTAACATTCCCAAAACTAAGCGACATATCAAAACTTAAGAACAAAAACGTATCAGAAAAAAAAATACTAATTTATCCCGCGGTGTTCTACAAAAAGTTCTTCTCAAGGTTTCCGTTTAGTTGACTACCCACAAAACAACGACTTGTATATTAAGTAATTCAAATATTTTAACACATATCAGTTTCTGTTGCTGCTAAGAATTAACCAACATTTATTTAGATTTATGGCTTACGAGCAAAAAAACAGATCTAGTTCAAACTTTGGCGCTATTTTATTTAAAGGTAATTTTAAGACATTATTACTCGTGGCAAATGGCGGTTATTTGAAGATTTGAAAACAGTTAAATAACTTTATAAACCAGTTGATTTAATCAAAATTATAAATGCGAAAAGAATATATTAAAGACAAACAATAAAAAAATACTGGTTTAAAAGTTATTTAACTTTTGGAAATCTTCAAATAGCCATATTTTGCCACTTAATGGTATACTTGAAATTCTTATTTTTTACTAACTAGTACAAACTATTATAGTCCATTAAAGTTTGGGGTTTCATGTCTCTAATCCACGGAGAGGAAATTATTTAAAAATCACATACAGACAGATAAACGGTAAACTAAGCAAGAGGTACTTCTATCGTATAATCAAAATTACCTGTCTCTGACCTACATTATAACCTGTCAAAATCTTGGGCATTTGGTTATGGACACCCTGGTATAACAAAATTCGTGTTTTTGACATAGTTGTGTTTGTATAATTTTCAAAAAATTATGTTTGTGGAATGTATTGTTATGAGATTATTCGCACTTAAAATATCTGCTTTAATTTCCTAGTTTTCTATAATAGAATCCATGGAAAAGCCCTGTGTATTCTTTGATAAAAACAAGTTTCACGTTTAAAATTTTTAATTTTTTTTTTTTTTTTTTTTTAAATTTTTTTTTTTTTTTATATTTTAATTTTAATTTTATTTTATTTTATAAATTTTTTTTTTTTTTTTTTTTTTTTTTTAATTTAAAAAAATAAATTTTATTAATTTTTTTTTTTTATTTAAAATTTTTTTTTTATTTAAATAATTAAAATAAATATATTTTAACAAGTTAAAATATTTTCGATTATACAAGACGTTTTACTCTCATGGACCACCGGTCAACTTTGACATTTTAAATAGAAACTTATGTTTTTTATTCTGAATCTACGTAAACAACAACGAAGACTTCATGTGATATATAAGTCTTACTCAAAAAGTGATACTTTTTGAGACGTAGATATTTAAACTTGTTATTGGGTTAATATCGGCCTTCTGATATTTCAGGTTTTGTAGGTTATTATTTAAAATACCAACTTTAACTACTTTAACTGACAACACAAGGTATAAAAAGAAAGGTCAAACTTTGTAATCGATAATTTTTTGAACTATAACACCAAATACAATATACACTATTAATTAATGCTTTTACACCGTGATAACTTGACTCAACTTGTTAATATACAGTATGATTCAGGTTTTACTAGAATAACTTTAGGTATCGATAGAACTAACCAAAATAATGATTTTGTATTATAAACTATACTCCAAAAACGCTTCCGTTTGGAATAAAATTTGAATTAATTTTCAGTTATTATTTTATTACTGGTAAGCCAAAGAATCTAAACACGCAAATGTTTGGTTAAATGTTAAGGAGAACGTAACTGATATGTGTGAAAAAATTAGATTAATTGGTATACAGGCTGTTGTTTTTGTAGGCTCACAACAAAATTACATGTTTTTTATGGCAAAAACGGCAAATAATAAAAATGCATTTTTTAAACCGCAATAACAAACTTACAATAAGTGCTCTAAATGCATTCCCCCAACCCCAATACATTTATTGCACCGACGAATCAATGTATTCACCGCTGCTCCAATTGTAATGGGATCATTTCTTAAGGAGCTACAGGCGTTCTGTATTCTTTCAATTAATTCATTGCGAGTGTTAATTGGTATTGCATAAACGATATTCTTAACATGACCGCAAACATAATAATCCAGAGCATTTGTTCAGGAGAACGTGCCGGTCCCTCAGCGGGAATTAAATTCTGACGGTTGTCACCTAGACGCCTTATCACTCGGCGAGGATATTTTTTGTCTAGCCACTGTCGCACTTGCCGTCCATAGTGTGCAGAAGCACCGTCTAATTGCATTCAACTTACATTTAATGGAACGTCTTCAAGAACTTCAGGAAGAAAGTTTTCTAGAAAATCATGGAACAAATTGGCGTTTAAGCGAGGGGGGAGAAAATGTGGTCCACCCAGACTGTTACTTATAACGCTAATGCATACATTTGCATTGAACTCCTGCTGAAATGAAGATTGCCTAATACACCTAGGATTTTTGTGATCCCATCCATGGAGATTATGATAGTTCACGACTCCAACTCTAGTGAAATTAAACCCATCTGTTCGGAAAACATTGTGCAGAAAATGTGGATTTGTTTCGACAGATTCCAAAATCCATCTACAAAACGTAAGTCGTCTTTTAGCATCTTCAGGTACCGCAAACTTTGGACAGGCTGCAAATGGAAGGTTTTTTGGTGATCTTGCTTAAAAGCTCTAAAAATCTGAGATTGGCATACACCGAGTTGTCGGGCTGCTAGACATGTAGGTACTCATTGTTCTATCAATGTTGACGACTTGAAGAATTCTGTTGTTGTTTCTTCGACCAATGCAATTTCGGTTATTAAGAACGCCAAATCCATTTTCACGAAAATGACGATAAACTTTTACAAGTGTGGGAGTGGGGAACTCTTCTGTTTGGAAACCGTAGGCGGTACTCTTTAACGGCAGCATTAGAATTTCCGTCGGAGAAACCATAAACGTAACAACTAATGTCACATGCAACAATAAAATTTATTTTGACTTAAGAGAGTTTATGGTTCTCCAAGGCATGCTGTTATTTAAGTAAAATTTTTCTAACGCAGCTGAGCTATGGCCGGAATATTGTGGAATATCTCAAAAACTAAGCGACATATCAAAAACTTTAAGAACAAAAAACGTATCAGAAAAAAATACTAATTTATCCCGCGGTGTGCTACAAAAAAGTTCTTCAAGGTTCCGTGCAGTTGACACCCACAAAAACAACACCCTGTATAGCAAGTAATCTAAATATTTTAACACATATCAGTTTCGTTGCCGTTAGCATTTAACCAAACATTTGCGTATTTAGATTTCCTGGCTTACGAGCAATAAAAAAACAAAAAATAGTTCAAACTTTGGCGCCATTTTATTTAAAGCGGAAAAATTTTAAAATAATACCATTACCCGTGGCAAAATGGCGGTTATTTGAAGATTTCAAAGTTAAATAACTTATAAACCAGTTGATTTAATCAAAAATTATAAATGCGAAAAAGATAGCCCTGTTCTAGACAAACAATAAAAAAGCCACTGGTTTAAAGTTATTTAACTTTGAAATCTTCAAATAGCCGCTATTTTGCCACGGGTAATGGTATTAATTGAAATTTTTATTTTTTACCTAAACTAGTACAACCAATACACCTACGAAGTTTGGGTTTCATGTCTTCAATCTTTACGGAGAGGAAATTATTTTCTAAAATCACATACAGACAGATAAACGGGCAACCAAGCAAGATGGGACTATCTATGGTATAATCAAAATTGTTCGTCTCGACCTACAGTATAACCTGTTAAAATCTTGGGCATTTATTACGGGACACCCTGTATAAAAAATTTGTATTTTGACATAGTTGTGTTTGTATAATTTTTCAAAATTATTAGTTATGTGAATGTTTTGTTATGAGATTATTTACACTTAAAATATCTGCTTTAATTTCCTAGTTTTTCTAATAAATAGTCCATGAAAAAAGCCCTGTGTATTCTCGATAAAAACAAGTTTCACGTCTAACCATAGATTTTGATAAACAAACATGTATAGCAAAGTTGTATAAATTTAATTCTACATCGATCTGGAAGAAAATACACAGGGTGGATTTTATCAAGTTATTCTTCATTTTCGGTTACAAAGTTTGACATTTTCTTCTCCATACCTTGTCTAACCGATGTCAATTTTGAATCCGCCTTAAATGTGGAGAAAATTTGAGTTTGCTATTTTAAATAATAACCTATAAACGTAACAAATCTAAAGGCCGATATTAGTCCAATTAAGTTTTTAAATCGATATCTCGAAAAGTATCATATTTTAGGTAAGACTGGAATCCACAAAGCCCACATAGTATTTTAAACAATAAAAAATAGATGTTATCCATTTAAAATGTCAAAATTGACGGGTGGTCCAGAAAAGTGGGGCACTCTGTATAATTGAAAATATTTTTGAATTGTAGGCACTGAAGAGCCCCAAAGAATGGTCAAAACCGATTTTGAAAAAATATAATTCTTAAAGGCAACGTCAAAGTCTTTGTACTACAAGGACAGGATATATATTATTATTAAAGTTAATACTTTAAGTAATTGTTGGAAAATTTTGAAAATATTCAACATTGTTTATAGATTGTAGTTAGGGGTTTAATATTTTTAGAAATATGAACAGTCAAAGTCATAGCTCTATACTGTTAACTGTAATAGTCGTGGTATTCATCTACAAACCATTAAAAACATTCACTTTGCGGCTAAAATAAGCGTATATGGTGTCAATGTAAACAATTCCGATTATTTAGCATTACCTAGTAGTAAATGAATGTTTGAGTAAACACCTTCTTTAAATAACTATATGTAGCTTTTGGTATCCAACTTCGTAAACAATACTTTAACATCTCTTTTTTGTGAAAAAATACGGAAACAACATAAAAAATTAATTTAATCCGGGAATTAAATAATCTCGTAGGTGCTTAAAACAATTTTATACTATAAAAACTTATCACTTTAGGGCCAGTAACCAGTATCAACAAATACTTCAGTTAAATTAAATTTATTTTTACCTCTAACATTTTCTAACGTTAAATTTAGAAGTGAAGCAGTTAATATTAAGCTCGAAATTAAGCCTGATTTACGAGTAGGTACATCTGAGTGGTAAGATATGCATTTAATACTTTATATTTAAAATTAATTACACTTTAATATGAGCAGTGACTTTTAAATTATTTACGTTAAAAGTCGAGTACTACGTCATAATAATTATGTCATGCAAATATTTGTTTTGCTAAGATGTAAAACTACTTAATAATCTCTATGTAAATTACTTTTTTATCGGAAAAAAGGAGAAATACGTTTTCGGACAACATACCATTTAAATATTCTTTTTGGTGTTGCATTCTTAAAATATTTGAAGTAGTATTAATGAGCTTTAAACCATGTCTTCAGAACGTTTGTTTTGTTTGGAGAAAATTAAATTGTGCATACAATATTATTATCTATAAGATTAACAACAATGGTATAGTATACACCAAGGTTGTGAAGTCTGTCATTATTGCCTTAGCACCAGTTTATATACTATTTTTTCCACTACTAGCCAAATGTAAGCCAAAAGTAAAAAATAAACACTTTTCTTGTCAAAATCAAGTAGCACAGGAATACAAATAAATCAAAAAGCATTAAAAGCTACATACGTTGATAAACCAACTGCAACTGATTCACTAAACACTTGTGTGACATATTTCACCTTCATTTTCTGAAAATTATTTGGAGTAATATGTAAATTAGTTGATTTAGGAACCAATCGTAGCGGTTTAGATTTGTCTGACATGTAGAAATTTTTAATGTCTTTCCAAGATGCTTTTTTGTTATTAAAGATTATATCGTATTTAATCAAGTTATTTTGCACCGACTTCAATAAATAGGGGACATCGAAGAAATAATAGATTTTCTTATCGTTTACGAGAAGGTATGGTTTTTCCGGTGATACATCTATTCTTTTAATTAGGTTTCGAAAATTTTACTACTGCCCTAACATTGGCACCGCATTGTAGTTGTAGCTTTTCTATGCAGTCTAATACTATCGACTTCAATTTGTCACCTTTACATATCGTATTTGTAAAGATGTAGCACAAGGGTTGTTTAAATTTTTTATATATAACTCTAACCATGATCACATAGCAGTTTGAGCTGGCAAAACATTTAAAACCTACTTTAAAATAAACATTTTGGGGCTCGTAAAATATAATTTTAGTGAAAATTGTTTGTATTCTTCTGTATATCTTCTGCTTCTTAGTGGTTTATTTTTTAAGTCCACTTGGACTGGCACAATTTGTCTTCTGCTTTCGGGAAGTAATCGTTGGGAGATGTTAACTTCAATTAAAGTGCTTTCTTTTCACGTTGCAATTTAAGAATGTTTCTTGAACTGCAAGCTTGAGTAGTTTTGGTATAGCTAGAGATGTTAACGGGCATTTATTGCTTCGCCAATATACCTTACATCATTTGAATATTGGGTTTCAGAAATTGACACTTGTAATTCATTTAGGAATGGCAAGTGTTCGCCACATACTCGTTAAGTTTTTAGAGTCGACATTTTTATGCAACAGATCGGACCTTCCAGATTCTGTTAACCATTCAAAACCATGGAAATAAATTCGGGTTATGTATTTGCGTTTATGGGATGGGGGCGCGAATTTTAAACTAATGACATTTTTTTTAAGCAGCAAATACGTTAAAGATAATCTCCTGGATATACAAAATTATGTTTCACTCGTTTTTGTTAAACAACTATTCTTAGATTCTCAAAAATTTGAATTTGTCCATTATTAACCTAGGTCAACAATAGAAAAATTATTAACCACTAATAGAGAAATTCAACTTCTCAGTTGGCTAGGAGACGCAATAATTGTTCACTTCACAGCTAGTAGTGGAAAAACATCTTTTTGTGACTTTTTGAAAAATTGTAATCAGTTATTCACATCACCGTTATAAATACATACATTTCCATAACTAATTAGTCAACAGTTCTATGCATGTTTTGATGATGTCAGTTACTCATACGAACATTAAATCAAAGACTCGTTATAAAATACTGATTTAGAAGGCAAAGCAAAAATTGAAGAATGCTTGCTTATGCCCTATTTATAATGTCAAATAGAGCAACTTATCTTTACAGTAAAATAAGTTTCAGAAGTGGACCTTTTCTAGGAAATTACGTCCCTCACTTTATACTAAAAGCTTGCAGCTAAGTATGTTACATTATCATTGATAATGGGCAATTACACAAAAAAAAAACGTTGCATCGGTTTAAGAGCTGTTTAATCAGTTACACACATAATACGTCATACACAAAATAAATCGGTAGCAACACAGCATATCGTGCTCTCTCGGTGATATTCACACATAAAATTATAAGGTAATTGGCGACACAGCAAACAAATAGCCGTGGCTATTTAGTGAAACGGATTCTTATCCTCCCTGAGCGTCGTTATTAACCAGCTAGCTACGCCCACAAAGCGTGCGGATTTAAATGTACTAATGAGTGATTAATTATAAGCGCCACCTTGACTTAAAACGTACTTTATTAAAGCGGTTAAGGTTACTTTGATAGTAATACGGACAAACGGGATAAGAAACCGTTGAGTTGACATTATCAAATAGTTACCTAAAGATAAGTTACTTAACTGGGATCACATACGGGTGTCGTTTATTAAGGCGTCTTTTTAGAGCGTTTGACATCAATAGTTCCAGTTATACTTAAGCAATGATAGGGAACTGGTAATTCAACTTTTCGGATACACACGCTAAAATTTAAATAGCTGCAAAACAAAGCACTGATGGCGTTCTAGGTCGGCGGCACAGTATTGAAGGAATGCCTCTTTTTGGTGGTAAGACGAGACACCCCAAAGCCGCTGCTTCCCGCTATCTTGCGTGACAGAATTTCACTCGGCACCTCCTAACAGTATAGGTTTATTTCAGCATATCACTTCGTCAAGTACCAGTAAAGGTCGAGAGGTTATTCCTTTCAATTACAACAGCATAAGGTAAGAACAATTCTCGAAGACACTCACAATTTCTGAACGTAATCAGACATCGAGCAAAGTAATCCCAGAAAATACGAACGGACAAAGAAACTGTAATAATAAGAGAAAGCGAATGAAGCAAATTATTCGACACGTCTTCAAATATGTCAGTACGCTCACCTGCAAACGTTCATTCTAAACAACATCTCGGTTTATTATTCATTACATATTCGGTGTAATTAAGTTTTACAATAGGCGGATGATTAAAATAACTTTGGATTAATTTATCACTTGTATTTATAATTTTGTTTTCCAGTTCTTTTATTACAACACACGACTGTTCTCGTTGACAGTCACCACCAAAAAAAAAGTGAAACGGATTTAGACGTGGACCTTGTCTTATTAAACTAGAGGTGAAAGTAAAGAGGGCCATAATAAGCAAAAAAACACTTAACGTTCAAAAAGTAGCAGTTAGTAAACTTGAATTTTTACATATTACAACAACATTATTCCTAAGTATTGTTGCATATATCATCATCTTCTGTGCAACGTGAATTAAGAAAGCTGTTTTACATCGACCAATAAAGTGAATTCTAGTTTCAATAACAAACTTAAATTATTACTTTATTATATATTTATCTACATGTTTTTTTTAAATAATTACTATACATATATTTCTCTTCTTTGTACTTTATTTTTTTATTTTTTTAAATATTTTTATATTATTCGAACAGTGGAAGCGTTTACCGGTAATAAAGTCTTGGAATGGATGAAAATCTACTACTACCTACTATACTAATATCTGAGTTTTATCTAACTCCAAATCGGTTCCGATGTCGATAAGCAAATTTCTTTAAAACAATTACATAATAAAATAATTTGTGATATATCTGATCAATACCAAATGCACCAAAAAGGCGGTAAAATTGTCTACATTTGTTGGGTCAAAGCTTACGTGAGACTCAAGTATAATAATGTAGTTCAAGCGACATCTCTGGCAATATCTGATAATTGCTTACCCTATACAGACCTTTATCGTAATTTTAAATATCAGACTGCTGTGTATGGCAAGAAAAATGGAAAAACTACACCGTTAGTAATAAGGGGAGCTATGCAATATTAAATTATACTTTACGTAGAGAAAACGATATTATAACCGATTTACACATATCCAAAAGGTTTTGATTTCGATCCGGTAGAAGTTGTTGTGATGAAGTATTGGCATTAACAATCCATATTGAAGCTGGATTTCAAAATAAACCTAAATTGGAGTTTTTTAGTCTTTTTAGATTTAATTTAAAAAAGTAAACTTATCTTAGTCCAAAGTCGCTTAGTTTAGCCACTATGCGGTCTCAAGTTAAAATTAGGAAAGTTTTTTTTTTATTATAAAAGTAAAACGGTTTATGAAATTTTAATAAGATTCGATTACTTTATGCTTTTTTCAAAAGCACCACCGGAAGCTTTTTTTTCGTTTTTCTCGAAAACGAATAAAAATACAAAATATTACAAGAGACATAATTTGATCGTTTTTAAATTCTTTATCGAATTTCTGTCTCTACTATAGACAGCAAAAAAAATATGTTAATTTTCATAATGGTCATGAGTGTTTCATTCACTTTCGGTATTAGTATTTTCTAGAAGTGTTCTCAAAACATTTGTCCAAGAATTCTAGCTGATCATGCCAGATTTTATTAAAATCGCATAGACCGTTTTGAATTTATAATAAGAAAACGACTTCAAAATTCATAGCCCTAAACTATGCGACTTCGGACTAAGATAAGTTTACTTAAATTGTCTAAGAAATAGTCTAAGGAATATGTGGTAGGCGTGTGTAAAGATCTTTTACGGACAACCTGTAAACCCTAAGGTAGGAAAGGGTTTATAAGGTTTATACTGATCTTCTGGGGCACCATACATAACACTTACATCACAATACAATATTTAAACATATACCATACGAATAAATAAATAAAGTGGTTATTCTAAAAATTGAAGCAAATGCTTTGCCAAGACGAACTAATCTACAATTGCACAGGAACCAGATCCAAAACTAATTAAAAAAAAAAAACTGAATGTTCATAGGAAGATGGTGACTAAGAAATGTAGAAATTATAGATGGTGTTTTGTTATATTTGTTTTGAGCTATGCTGACAGCCCTGAAAGTGAGTCATTTTTTATTTGAATGAATGACAGCAGGGACACTTCAAATTTGACATACAATTTTTTGAAAACATCATATTTATCTGATAATGATTTTTAACTTGTGAATGTAGACTAACATAACGGATCATTCAATGATTTTTACCACTTTTTATATTTTCTGTTATAAACCTGTTTAGCCTTTTAAGGATTCAATTAATTTTCTATTTAGTTCACTAATAACTTTAATTATTGCTACGTACAGTCATTTAAAATCCAAAACTAAAATAAATGAATGAACTGAAAAATTAAAATGACAACTATGCTTGTCAACAATATGAATAAGCTTATTTTGTTAAATCGAGCCCCAACTCAATTTTCAGTTCTAATACCATAGTATTCGTAATAAGAATAGTGCTAAGAATAGCTATAAACCTAGAACGCGTCATATAGGTAGTATTTTTTTATTTTTATTAATTTCATATATTTTACCCAGTGCGAGAACTGGGCTGGTTTTTGAAACAATGGTGATGTTTTTTTTTAAATGTTATTACATAGCCCTTCCAATGATTGAAATATTCGTTTCAAAATTTATATTATGTCTTGGAAGTTTACAAGTTTATGAGTTTATTTACGAACAATATGATGAGTATGAGTATGGGATAATATGATACTTTATTCATTGTAGTTTTGGCATGCTTCATGATTAGCAAATTATTCTCACGGTTTGTGAGACAAATGTTAGATTGTTAAACATGTTTTGGAAAGCTAGATTTTCGGATTGATTGTTTGAGTATATCTATTTTGTAAACGCTTGATTGTTAAATTTGCCAAGACGGTGTTTTTGATTGAAGAACCACATGTAACATATACACAAACTAATCAACATATTCGCGATACCAAATACTATGACAGTTGTCAGTGACTAACAATTAATGTTGAATGATATCTTTATTTAAATTTGGATATAAATGTAGATGAACGATAGTGATGTTAATCTATCAGATAGTAGGTGTGATGATCATCAGACAGAATATATTTAAATTACATTTTTATTTAGATTTGACTGTTATTTTATTCATTTTAAATTGTTGGCTTTTTATGTTATTCCTTGGAATGTTGCGTTTACATAACAAGTGTTTAAATAAAAAACTGGACTGGGTAAGTCATAGAATTTCGTGATTTAATTATTTTTACAGTGTAAACAAATAGTACAGTAAAATAACGCGTGGTAGCGTGCGATTATGCATTAAAACGTGATATAAATATATCCTAAAAATAAAAGAAAAATGATTTTGTTTGATTTTTTTACTCTTTGTAAACGAATTACAGTTACTAGATTGAACATTAAGGAAAAACTATAGGTCCATTTCCACTGAAATTGGTACTTTTCTAATTTTTGCCTTATAGGCAAAATTCCAGCTATATAAGATATAGTTTAGACCTTTGTAACGGATCAAAATTAAACATAGGTATACAGGGTGTTTCATTAATCAGTACAGAAAATGAAACTGGAGATTCCTTGCAAAATTTAAAGTAGCAATTCTAGGTAGCGTTAACGGAAATTTGTTCAAAAGAATAAAAGCTTGTATTCAAGAAAATGGTGCCCATTTTGAACACTCTCTGAAATAATATTGTTAATTTAAATTAAAAATGATAGTTAATAATAATATTGTTATTTATGTCAAACTTGCATCGCAACTTATTAATTAAAAATTCTGCAAGTTCGCTTAATTTATTTTTTTGGTGAAAACATATTGAGTTTACGTGAAATTTTTAAAAGACAAAAAGTTTTTAATTGAATTGGCCCTCCAAAATCTGAATTTTAAAATTGAAAAAAAATTAGTTAAAAAGTTCTGGTAAAAAACTCTAAGGGGTAGTAAGACTCACCCCTTGCAGAGAACAAGGGTGAATAAAATTATGAAATTATGGAGGCTTCTTGGTAGTAGTATTTGAATGTTTAAATTTCTTTTTTTATTTCAAGTCATTACAGAAAAAATCGATTAATGTGAATTTTTTACACATCTTTAAGGGGCTGTAACTCTTCAGGGAGGCTTTAAGAAAATTTTTTTTTATGTTAAACCCTCCTTTAAATTTTGCAAGGAATCTCCAGTTTCATTTTCTGTACTGATTAATGAAACACCCTGTATATCCTGTTTTTTTGATAGATACATGTTTGTCTAAATCAGTATGTAATTATTTATTTCTATTGGTTGTATTTTGTGTTGTCTTCTTCAGACGATTAAAATGCCGTTTATTTCAAATTGTTATCTTCTGGAATTTTTGGATTATCAGGTCGGGTCGTAGATATCAGGTTTTGAGTTTTACGTGAACTGGTTGTGGATTAAATACGGAATAGCATTTTTCCTTTTTGTTAATTAAAAATTAGGTATTTTTCCGTATTGATTCAATTAAAAAAAATTATTTTCAATGTGGTAATATTGTGTGAAGAAAATTTTTCCTAAAATTAGGGATTCTTATCGCACCAGTTTCCACGATTTTTCCTACTCGTAAAGGCGACCGTCTGGTAAAAAAATTGTTCATTTCTTTATTTGAATATTGATTTACTTTTATAGCATTTTTATGAGGGATATATTCTCACCTCTTATTTCTCAATTTACATTTCTGCCTCCATTCTGCATTGGATCAACCCATCCGTTATACTGCGTGATGTAATTAGTGGACCCCTCCGAATCCAGAATTGGTCTTAGCGTTCCTACTGGCCCCTGAATTTGATACCTGTACATCCGGATCTTAGCCTAGCTCTGATCACCGGGTGGGTGCCTCAGTACACATACTTGATAAAGATATTAAGTTAATGGAGAGAAGTTCGTAAACTATTGTCGTCGTATTTATTAAATTAAGAAATATTTGTTTTGAATTGATTTTTCCTTTTTTTTATCAACAGCGTTATTTTAATCCTGTTGTCTGAGAATAGTTCTATCTAAGATTTTGTTGTAAATACATTTAATGACCTATTTAATTTTCACTTAGACGTTGATGTTCGTTCAGATCACCGATTATAAAATTTTATTTGTACACGTGTCGGGTCCCAAAGGAATTTGCTAAACAAAATAAATAAGACAAATTAAAAACCAAAAAATAATAATATTAACCCTAAAATCAACAACTGTAATGAATTTAAATGTAAGCCGGACATTGTAGGTTATAATACAAATGTTTGTAAGCAACCCACATTGTCGCCAACTTTTATAACTAAAAACTACTGGGTGTGTTTCTTTGACCTTAACGTATTCTCAGTTTGTAGAGTTTATTTACATTAATATTTTAATTTTTATTTTGTGAGGCGAACATCCTCGAACAAGTAATTTTTTTTGTTGCTATTAAATTTCTTAATTTTGGTTTTGTGTAAATGAGAATAAATAATCACGTTGTTGCCTGAAAGTTCCTTGGTGTCTATTCATTTCTCTTTTTTTTGTTGTTTTGTGTAAGTTGTGGCAGTTGATATTGTGCTGGTCCAGCTGGTCGACTAGGCTCATTTCTTGGCTAGACCTGGCGACCATGAAAGTATATATTTTTTTTTGACTGAAACCTACACCCACCCAATTGGCCAAAGAGTTGTCGGAGCCTTGACAACTACGTCATCAACTGCCGAAAGACGTAGCAGAAATTTTGGCGCCCAACGTGGGGCCGATTGAATTTATTTTTGGTACATTTTGTTGTTTATAGGCTAGGTCTGTGTTCCTTTTTTTTTGGTTGTAAATTCAGACATTGCGTTAATATTAGAGTATTCTAGTGTTTTGAAGGTAGACATTGTTGCAGTTTTTTGGTGTTTTCCCGGTTGTTAAAATAGACGCTGCAGTTTAGAGTTCTATTTCTTTGATTGGAATTCTAAGTGTTTCTCAATTTTTTTTGTTTCTGATTCTGTGGCTTTCTAATTTATGTTGGTATGACGGAATCAAAAAGGTTTCATATTAATTATTTGCGTAAAGACGAGATTGAGTATGAGCTCCGTGTTAGAGGAATTTTGGATATCAAAAATAAGACTGTAGATTGCGAGCTCGTCTGAGGCCCGTGTTAAGATTAGATGGTTTGGGTAGCCTGTTAAAAGAAACCGTAAAATTCCTAAATGTAGATGATAAATTGAGCACTATCAAAAACAAAATCAAGGAACTAGATGCATCGATTGGTAATGTAAGTCAAAGTGATTCAAAAACTGATCATATTTACGTGCGTGTACTACATTTATTAAAAAGATTAGATCGATTAAAATCCCTAAAGTTAAGTAAGGAGCAATAATATTTGCGTTTATCGTATATTGAGGAAGTTTTACAATCTTCTGAAAAGTTAGAAACTTCAGAGCTTGATTTAGGTTACCTGAATTTAAAAGAGATTGATTCTCGTGACTCTGATTCTGCTATCTCTGCTAATAAGAGTACTGTTTATGTAGGCCATAGTCGTTCAATCCCTATACATAAATGGAATTTGAAATTTACGGGCAATCCTAAAGACATTTCGTTTCACAACTTTCTTGAGCGTGTGTCCAAACTTTGTGTTGCTCGCAACGTGTCAGAAGGAGAATTGAATACTTCGGCGTTGATTTATTTGAGGGACAAATTTTCTTATGGTAACGGTCGAATAAGGCAAGATTCAGTGATTGCTCTAGCTTGACGGATCTACTCCGTAAACATTTTGAACTTCCGGATTATAGACCACGGCTGTTTCAAGAGATTTTGGCCCGAACTCAAGATCTCTCTGAGTCTTATGTTAGTTATATCTCATGTATGAGCGCCATGATTCGAAGGTATGGCAACATACCGGAAGACATTCAACTTGATATTATTACTCGTAATTTATCTCCATTTTATACTATGCAGTAACCTCCTGTTCGTACCTTAACCGAACTTGAAGAAGCATGTCTGCAAATAGACACTAAGAGGTATTGTAGTGAAAATTACGTTTTACCTTCACACAATAAAAATTGTGTCGAACCCGATTTTGCTTTTGTTAGGAACGAGTGGCTCATCTAACTCTGCACCTACCTCAGAACTAAAGATTGCTTCTGTTAATAACATTACATGCTGGAACTGTAAGAAAGACGGTCACCATTCTCGATTTTGTACAGAACCTTGTACTAGATTTTGTTTTAAATGCGGGTTTCCGGATGTGACAGTTAGGACATGTTCTCGTTGTTCGGGAAACTTAAATCGAAAGACTGAAATGGTCGGTTAAGCTCTTCTTCTTCTAATACAAATCTGATCAAAGATGTTTCTAATTTAAAATATCAAGTTCTCATTTATTACATATTGTCGCACATTATTTAAACATATGAATCTTGGGTCAATCTTTTTATGGACTCTTAGATATGGTGTGGTGCCACACATTTAATTATTGGTAACAACGCATAGAACCAATTACAGAATCTGAATATTCCTCTTGTGAATTTCGAAATTACCCACTGCACTGTCATTAAAGGCTCAATCACAGTACCACTTCGGTTGATGGATACCATTACTCTACCATTTTAATTTTTACGATAACGAAATATGTTAGTATTTGAATATTAAATTAAAAACAATTTTTACGTTCAATCCAAAATTGTTCCTCCTTTAACGTAATTTTTGGTATTTATTATTTCTCAAAATACGGTTTAAAATCACTGTTTCCAAATGTTTGTAATTTTACTCATACAAAATATTTTTTTTCAAAAATACTAATTTTATTAACTTAACTTAACTTACACAGGGTAAAAATAAATTAAACATTGCATCACAAACATCAAGTTTTAACGGTCTTTTTTAATTTTCTAGAAAAACGCGCGTTTAAAATGGTTATATTTTAAAGAAAATGTGTCTGGAACTTCAGAATATCTTTTGAATTTTTTAGGGAAACAAATTAAAACATAAATGATAATGCCTATAAATATAGCGATAATACATGGGATTTCATCGGATTCGGTTTTTTAAACTGACGTTCATTCTTTAATCTTTAGTTGTCGATCTTTAAGCTATTTTTGATTTTTTTATATTTAAATTATTTCATTAATAAATGTGTAAAACAGCTATATACGTGGAGAAAAACAAGTATATAACGGCTCTTGTTTATACAAATTTGAATATATTTTAGTATTTAATTGGACAGTTTGTTTTTATCTGATTTAGATTTATGAAAATCCCAATACAGTTGTCTTAAGTGATCGCAGTTTCTACAGGTAGGTACAGAAAAATGATGACAATTTACAAAAATAAATGACAATATTTTTATACATTTTTAAAATTTAATGATATCATTATAGTTCAAAATATTTTGAAATTGAACAAAAATTTCGTCTCAGAAATCGAGATTATTATGTGATGTAAAACATTTTATCCTCAAATCGTGTTTCTGTAGTCAGGATATTAAAACACGAGCCGCACTTCATTATCATTACTATTTATGTGTTAAAGTATTATGAACATACATTAGTGGTTTGAATTGGCAAGTCATAAATTAATTCCGTGCACGTTATGGAGATTTTAGAGCATAATCTGGTAGTAATCCAAACCCGAAACGTTTAATTTAGTGAGAATTAAAATTCTGGCATAGATTACGTTTTAGTATTCCGATATGAATGCTCAGATAAAACTAAAATGCTTCAGGTCTTTATAAGTCCTAATTTTTTTGGAGTTATTGTAACGTAATCTTACTCAGTGTGTGGTCAGTGGCTTTTACTATTGTTGAACGTTTAGCATAACGCAAATTAGTTGTGGTTACACAACTAACTAGAATAATTACCATTGGTTCTGAACGAAGTGTATTAATTAACTTCGAGCGCAATTATACCTACATATAGGCGTATTTATGCAAATGAAAACACAGTTTTCGCATAATTGCTCTTATAATTTAACGCGTATGGTTTTTACTTTTTGTTTGTAATATATCAGATTAGGTGTTAATGTAAAACTTCCAATGCGTCAACGTTGGATTAAAAAATTAAACACGAGTCCACCAATTTCGATGGCCTACATACTTATTGAAAGTCGACCTTCTCTTTTACAAGCAAATTCGTAGTACGATATGACGTAAAGTAGAACGAACAGTGACGTAAAATAACAATACCGTCTGAAGTTAATTAAACATTTGATGGATTAAAAATTCGACTTTAAGGTTGCGATGATTTACGCGAATTAATTTAATCGGTACCATTTAAAATAGAAACCATACTATCCTCGTACACAATAAAACAAATCCTTCGATTTTCTCAGGTCAAAGACGTGATGTACGTGTTGTAGATTTTAATGTATTTAATCGTTTGTAAGTTAATTGGAAATACGATTGAATTAAGTAATTATACGACAAATACGCAAATTATTTTGCGAACGATGTTTATTCAATACCAAAAAGTGGTTTATCTGTCAATGCGTTTATTTCCACATTTTCATTATCGTTTGAATTATGTCCCCTTGTCGTATTAGTGGCGGAAATTAAATTATTGGTAATGTTTTACGTGTCGAGTATTACATTAGGTTTATCGTTCAATTTGTGAATTTTCTTCGCAACTTTCTCTTGGAATATTTTTTTTTATAACGTACCTACATAATTACATCTTGTCGGGTAGCATTAAATATTACGCAGATAATTATAGTGTTGAAAATGCAACATGTTGAATTGTGATGATTGGATTAATTAAACGTTAGAATAAAACTAGATTATTAAATTTCTTAAAGCGATATTACTCTTAAATATTTTCGCTATGTTTAAGAAATTTATTCTAAGCCCCGGTTTTCTATACAAGTATAGGTACACCCATGAAATTTAAAACTTGGACACCACAATTTCTGTAAACAAAAGTTTGCACATTGTGAAGCGGGCTTAAGGGTATCATTTACAATTTTAACAGCAGGTAGTCTCAGCAGGGTTTATCTTAAGAAGGACTGTAGAATGAATCATTACACTAAGCACGTTTTAGAAAATAGGTAATTTACGTTGCTTACTTAATTTTTTTCTTTAAAGAATATATTTGAAGGTATCGCTAATTAAACACCATAGCTCGATTAATTATCGAATCAAAATTTTGTTTAGGAAATGTTTACAAAATAAAATTAGAAATAATTTTGATTTAAAAAACGTCTACAAGCAATAACTTTTAAATTAAATCAAAAACTAAACATGGTTATTTGGGTTGACTGATTATTACTTATTTTTAAATAAATCTAACCTACTAATTATTGTAAGTTATTAAAAAATCATTAAACTCTCTATTCATAATATTTAGTCCTTACAAAATGTATATTTTATGACGTTTCATTTTTTCTGTAGTTAATATAAAAGTGAAAATAAAAACTAAGGCAATTCTTATTGTCAACGTATATATTTAGTTTTTGACAAGAATTTATTACATAATTATAATTAAGATACCAAGTTATAGTTTAAAATTAAATGAAAACGTTTTTTTTTAAATAAAGGTATTACTATATAAATAAATATAAGAAATCAATAATGGGTGTGACCTCCATTATTATTGATACATTCTTGGAGGCGTCTGCTCATTGACGCTATCAAGGTATCAATATAATTAATATTAATCGTTTCCCATGCGGTATCAATGGCTGCAATTAGTGCATTACGGTTTACTGGTATAAAATTTGGCCCTTGTTGTCTTCGGATAACAGCAAGTATTCGAGCCCAAACATTTTCGATAATGTTAAAATCTGGGCTTTTGCTGGCCAGGGTAACAGCTCCAAGTTATTTGCTTGTATCCAGTTGCGCACAACCTGCGAAGTATAGGGTCATCATATCCCGATAGTTAATTATCGAATGTTCCAAGAAAATATGTGTAAATAGTAAATGGAATCTACTAACGTAACGTTAAGTCGTTAATTATAGTTACATAACTCTCCTTTCATAAGATATAGTTCATATTAATATGCTTATTGTAAAGCTTCGTACACACCTGAACAACAAACCGAGGAACAAACAGAACAACGAACCGAACGGCAATCGGAACATTAATTTGGACGGTGCTACGTACGAATTTTAGAACAGATTCGCAAGTCCTGATTGTTCCACGAACGGTTTGCGGCGTTCCCGCAACTTGTCGGTTTTTCTCCGACATCAAAGAAAATGCGCGCGAATGCGTTTGCAGGTTTGGACGAATCTAAACAAAACGGCGAACAAACTTATGCGGGAGAATTAAATTATTTATTTTTGTCCTCCCTTTTGTGGGTTTGTTGTGTTTTAGGTAATATTATGGAGTTGACAGAAGAAAAATGTTTTAAATTAATCAGTGTTTAAGAATGCAAGAAAAAAATGATGTCCCTATTAGCATCATTTGGGCGGAAATTTCCAAAATAAAAAAAAGCGAAGTAAATTATAATTTTTACTCTTCTTTGTGCGTAAAAATTTGGTTGGCACTATCTTCTTGTTTTCCGCAATTTTCTCTTCTCAATAATAAATATATATGAACTGAAAACTACTGAAAATAATTATGGAACAGCACAAACGTTCCGTTTGTTGTTCGGATTGTGGAAATCATAAAAGATCGTTTGTCGTTCTGTTTGACTTTCGGTTCGTTGTTATGTTTGTTGCTCGGTTTGTTGTTCAGGTGTGTACGAAGCTTTACAACTTAAGCAACAATTTTTGGCGAATAAAGATTAGTTTGTGATGTAATATTAGAAACACAAATTTATATCATATCAAATTTATGACAACTTAAAAACCAAGAACGTGTATGTTATTGCTAAGAAATTATTAAGGAAAAAGAAAAAGAAAATCCTGTCCATTAGCATTATAAGGAAATGGCTTTTACTTTATGAATAAGTTTCAATAACAATAGAATATCCTTGCTTGTTTAATTTACTTCCTTTGAGTCATATTGCTCTAAGGGTTGTTACATTGGTCATTAGAAGTATGTAATAAATAAACAATTACCTACTGTTTGAGAAGGGTAGTGTGAACCAATAAATAAAGTAAGAAATGTAAATTCCATTTTAGTTTAAAATTTCAAGTGTTGTGAAAATGCCACCTCATCTCGGTGCTGATTTGAAAGCGCGGATTGTTTCGGAATTAGCGGCGGCCGTAGCGTGCGTGAAATTTCACGTATGTTAGATATACCAAAAGCACCGTAGGGCATTACCGAGTAAAATGGAATCTTGAACACACTTTGGAAAGAGCCATCGGAAGTGGTAGACCTAAAGTATCTACACGTGCTCAAGATCTCGAGTTGTTTCATTACGTAACAGAACAACCATTTGCTACATACTCCAGGGCTATAGCAGATACACATTTTCCCGGTGCCGTATAACTGCACAAAAAGATTAAAGGAGATGGGAATAAAGAAGTATAATGCTGCTGCGAAAGAAGTTCTCAGTGACGAAAATATGAGACGTCGTCTGGAATTTGCAAGGCGATATGTGAACGAACCTTTGGAATTTTGGAATCGAGTGATTTTTAGCGACGAAAAAACGTTCAATAGCCGCAACGATGGACCACTAAAAGTTTTTAGAATGGAAGGAACTCGTTACGAAAATAATCACATATGTCCTAAAAACGAAGTGGTTATTTTTCTGAATGTGGGGTTGGGTTAGCGCGCGGGGTCCAGGAGTTTGTTGGGCTATCGATGGACGTCTTGATTCTGCTGCGTATTTAGATATTTTGGAAACTATTATGAAACCTTCAGTCGAAGTGTTTTATCCAGACGAAGATTATATTTTCCAACAAGTAAGTATTCTTATTTCACTATACTTTCTCCAAAAATAGTTCGGGATCTGTTGAATTAACATTTTCATAATGTATTTTTGTTGTTAAAGGACAACGCCCCTATTCATACTTCGCGGGTTGTGCGCAATTGGATACGAGAAAATAACTTGGAGCTGTTACCCTGGCCAGCAAAAGCCCAGATTTTAACATTATCGAAAATGTTTGGGCTCGAATACTTGCTGTTATCCGAAGACAACAAGGGCCAAATTTTATACCAGTAAACCGTAATGCACTAATTGCAGCCATTGATACCGCATGGGAAACGATTAATATTAATTATATTGATACCTTGATAGCGTCAATGAGCAGACGCCTCCAAGAATGTATCAATAATAATGGAGGTCACACCCATTATTGATTTCTTATATTTATTTATATAGTAATACCTTTATTTAAAAAAGTTTTCATTTAATTTTAAACTATAACTTGGTATCTTAATTATAATTATGTAATAAATTTTTGTCAAAAACTAAATATATACGTTGACAATAAGAATTGCCTTAGTTTTTATTTTCACTTTTTATATTAACTACAGAAAAAATGAAACGTCATAAAATATACATTTTGTAAGGACTAAATATTATGAATAGAGAGTTTAATGATTTTTTTTAATAACTTACAATAATTAGTAGGTTAGATTTATTTAAAAATAAGTAATAATCAGTCAACCCAAATAACCATGTTTAGTTTTTGATTTAATTTAAAAGTTATTGCTTGTAGACGTTTTTTAAATCAAAATTATTTCTAATTTTATTTTGTAAACATTTCCTAAACAAAATTTTGATTCGATAATTAATCGAGCTATGGTGTTTAATTAGCGATACCTTCAAATATATTCTTTAAAGAAAAATTAAGTAAGCAACGTAAATTACCTATTTTCTAAAACGTGCTTAGTGTAATGATTCATTCTACAGTCCTTCTATAAGATAACCCCTGCTGAGACTATGTGCAACTTTTGTTTACAGAAATTGTGGTGTCCAAGTTTTAAATTTCATGAGTGTACCTAGCCATACATGTGTATACTTAAGTTGGCAACATGTTAGATACCTTTTTATTATTAATTATACGAAAAAACTTATTCTTTATAATAAGTTCTGCTTGTTCTAAAATCTAAAATACAATAATCCGATATTAAAAATTAAAATTTTACTTAAGACTAAAGTATCTTTATATTGGGCAATATCAAAATTTGTTATTGAAAAAGTTGATCAGAACTAAAAACTACGCTTAAATATGAAATTAAATCAAATTACTTATTTACTTATTACTTTAATAGTATATTAATTATATTTTTATTAATAAATTTAGTTAATACTTTCTGAACGAAACGGTAAAGTTAATTTTGTTTGTAATAAATAAAAGATAAATTATCGGAATCGATAATTTGAGAAAAATTTGAAAAAACAATGCTTGCACATTAAGGCACAATTTTTTATTTCGAACCACTTTTTGTAATTACAGTTTACGATATTGTTACAAATAATACAGGAATAAAGTATTTCTGTAGCAAACTTATAATTTTTGTCAAACCTCGTATACGATTTAAGAACATGCAAAACTTTTAATAAAAAATAACTTTGTTTGTAAAAATTAATAATAAAAAAGTTTTCCATACGTTTCTAATTTAAGTAGACACACTGTATATATGTCGCATTTTCAGTTAATTTACAAAACGCGAGCAACGCATCTGTCGCATTGTCAAATCTTGTTAACCATTCTTAACGTTGCCTGAACCATATTCAGTCCGTTTCTACACCGAGGGCTTTTATTTTAACAATAGGGTGTGTCTGTATTTTTGCAAGGTAGTGGCATTTATGCGAATTTAATGAATATGGAAACAAACATCTACAAATCATAATACATCTCAATCTGTAGACAAGGATATTTTTTGTCAATAACTTGATAAATAGTATTGTAATAATACTGCCACTGAAAACATTAACACAATTGAGTATTCTATTTATGTGTAGGATTTTGAGAACATTGACATTGGTAATATTCCAGCAAAAATGTTAAACAGCCCATAGTGCTCAATAAATACAAGGTGTTCCCAAGAAAAGATCAGTCATTTGGAAAATTGAATTTCTGTAATGAGCAGAAAAGAGCAGCAGAATAAAATGCTGCAGGTTACAAAGAAAAAACTAAAGATATAAGTTTATAAATTCCAAAAATATATTGGCCATATCGTGATTGATCACAAAAACAGTGTGTACTAAATATGCACTAAAAATTGTATTTTAAACTATGATTTTTGAAGGATGAAGTAGTCCCAAACTTAATTCGAAAGATTTTAATGTTCCGTCAGACAATATTACCTATAACGTTAAGGGAAGCAGTGTCAAAAAGTGTTAAAAAGTTTGGCGGAAAAATGTGCTTATCGTACAGTAACAGTAACAGTACAATATAAACAAGTTCTTTTGTTTTAAAGCATTTCAAAAATGCAAGTGCTATTTAAGCGGCTCTTGGTGCAACAAGTATTTAATACATAATTAAATATTTAGGTTTTCGAAAAAGAAGTTTTTATTTGACTTTATAACTGTCATTTTTTATTCACCTATAACAATATGTATTTACTTAGGTTTTTTTAAAGAATTTGATATGATTTGTGTTATACCTACCTAAAGACAGAATGTATTTTATTTATCAAAAATGCACAATGTAATTTTTTTAAATAAAAGTGAGCAATATGTTTAAACATTTAATTCGTTTATAAAGTTCAGTGGCTTGTAACGTTCAGGTAATATAATGAAACTTACCGAGATGAAATGCAAAACAAACGACAAATTCTCACCTTATATTTAGTCGACACCTATCTTTAAATTAATGTTATTAAAGGGACGCTATTACATTTTAATTTTTTTTGTCCAGAATGTAAAAAATGCCAAACGATAGAGATAACATTTAGGAAACACACGCAAATAGAACAAAATTTATTACATAATAAAAATGAAGTAAAGGGTTCATATAAGAAAATCGTAAATAAATTTTAAACAGTATAAATAACTGAATAAAAACGAAAATAATTAAACATTTTATCTTACTTACACCAGCAGTTTTTGATGCATATTAGTCACTAGTTCTAGTGACTAAAATAGGCTATCATTCACTTGTGACTAAAATGTTTAAAAAGGAAAATATTTCTGTATTTATGTAAATAACCTTGACAACGAAATCTGCGCAACCATGATAAAATTACAAATTACTGGAAAATTTTGCTTTTTCGCAAAAGTAATTTCAATCCGGTGTAAGATAAAACGTCGTATATTACACGCGAGAGAAATGCCATTATGATGCATTTCTCTCACTTGTAATATAATGTAATATTAAGCATTAATTAATTTGAAATTGGAATCAGTTTCTTACAGATAGGTACATTATATAATAATTAAATTTTAAGTGATAATTAATTTAAAAAAAAAGTTACGTGCATTTAGGTTATTAACAAATTTTAAGCAATTTAAATAGATACGGTAAGGTATTAAATTTTAAAACACAAATATAAACAAAAGGATCATCAGTACGTTTAGTATTGGGAATTTACATGTAAAATTTCCTATTTGTAGTTTGAGATTTCTCTTCATGTGTGAACCGATTTTGACGTCTCGAGTGCAAAATGTAGGACGGAATGTCCTCTATCTTCTAACCACATTCCTTTTTTGGCAAAGGATACCTAAATGACTTACAGATCAACTGTAAACAATGGTTTTCAAAAAATGGCAACCAAACAAATTTATTAAATCAACAAATTTAAACAAGTTTTTTAAACAAAAAATATTGAAACATTCGTTCATTTGTACATACGTTAATTCAAATCAATTCAAATTAATTAACTATTATAGTGTTTTGTGTTGGACGCGGGTTTAATAATTTTGAGCTGTAGAATATTTAGTATGTATATAGGGTGATCTGCATAGAGTGTGCATTGAAACATTTTAACTTGCAGATAAATCAAAAACTTGAAATTTGGTACGCGGCCATAATTAAACATTTTCGTTCTACCTAAAATATTTTTAGACCTTCAGCTATACAGGGTGTGCCAAAAGTTGCTATCAACTTTCTTATTTTAAATATAAATTTATAATTTTTTTTAAATGGATTTATTGTATATATAATTTTTGAGTTTATGTAACCTAAATTATGTTATCTTAATCTTGAGTTTTTTTTTCAAAAAAATGGCTTTTTGTAGTAGTTAACGAAAAAAAGTTTATCTAACAAAGCAGTTTAAATTATAAAATAAAATTTATGGAGCAGTTGACTGTAAGTCCAAGCTTACTCCTTATGTTCTACTGAAGGTTATATTTTGTACCATATGGGCCCAGATAATTTACAAATATCACAATCAAAAATGATGAAATTTTTTTAAATGACACCTTCTGCTTTTTTTACATAATTTAAGAGAAAATTGAAAATTTCTTATATCCAAACAAAGTTTGGTTGCCAAACAAAATCTGTTCATTTCTTAAAGACCATTGTCTGAGTTAACCTGTAGGTCATTTAGCTAACCTTTTTCAAAAAAGCAAAATTTTGAAAGATACATAATTCTAATTGATTCATTAAACGTTTTTCAAATGTATCTACATAATTTTTCTTTAAGAAAAATGAGTATTTTCATTGTGTGGATAATCTGATTTCTTAAATTACCATAAATTGACTTCCTATGATGTACATAAAATTTATCACTAGAATTTAGTGGGGCTTGGTTTTGTGTGTACATAACAACAACTCATAATAGTAAAACTACATAAAATCTAGTGATAAATTTAATTCTTAATTAAAATTATGTACATAATGAAAATTCAATTCATTTTTATTTAAGGAAATAAAGTTATACACATAATGCAATTAAATATCCATTTTTATTTACTTACTTACTTATTTTGATTCAATACTTAAACAAATTTTTGTGCAACCCTAAGAAAAATATTGGAAAGTGATAGTAAATATTCCTGTTATTTTTTCTCGAACATGCACGTATGCTGTAACTGTAGACAAAATAAAGAATAGACATGTATTTAAAAATATATATTTATACTAGAATATTTATTGAAAAGTAAACTATTCAGTATTTGGGTGGGTCTTTTATTCATAATTATTATAATAATATAAGGTCTAATCGTATACGTTTTCTTCTTTCAATTATAATTTTAAAATAAATTGAAAAAGAAAGGTTTAGAAACGTAAAAATAATTTCATTCAAATTGAAAATTTTATTACTAAAATTGTTTTATTTTTGCTACTGCTTCTGCAAAGGAAATTCCATTATAATACAATGTTTAAAAATAGTTTAGTTCTGGGTTCCTCAAAGGTTTACTGACGGCAAACTAATTGTATTATAGTTTATAATTTAAATAAAACAATGTGTATTATTATAGGTATAATAAATTATTCCTCGCTGAATAACTTTATAAGCCCGAATTGTTCACAATTTACAGATTCTGTTTGATTAATAGTATGAATGCATATGTACTAATTAGCAAATAATTTATTACCTATATTCTTATGCAAAAATTTCATCTACAAGGTGTATCTATTTCTGCTAATGATCAGAACATCAAAAAGAATTTTCAAATTACTTTTTTAATACATAACCCAACGTTTTTCGAAAGTGATTTCGTTTTCGTTTTCTGTCGCGGACTTATTTTACATATTAATTGGCTAGAAAAATGTAAACATTAATATTAATTTGGGTGCCCGGATTCTCTTAACTAGTATGTAATTTTAGGGTTCAGAATTCAAAATTATTGTCAAATTTTCTTATTCTTTAAATTTTAAACAGAAACCGAAAAGAGATGAGGAAAGTTTCCTTTCTATATAATGCCTATTATTCCTAAACTATTAAAGTAAAAATAAAATAAAGTAACGAGAGGGCATTTATTGGAAGTAAGCACAGAAAGTGTGGACGCAAAATGGTGATACGAGCTTGCAGGTTTTGAGAAATGCATTTTATTTAAAATAAGTTAATTTCTTTTAAAGGCGAATCTAAAATAATAATGTACTTATGTACTGTGGAATCCGCGGGAATACTGTGAAATACTCAATATTTGTATCTCAAAAGACTATTGCCCAAACAGAATTTCACATTTTTCACGTCCCTATTTCTTTCTTGCCTTCTAATTTCTGACTTTCATCTTGTTATTGGCAAGATGCGCTATTGTAAAAAACGCAGAAGCAGATCGTCTTATAAAAAATTGATTCGGAAGTGAATCTCTTCAAGTTATTGATGAAAATATTGACAATTTGACTCCTTCCAATACAAGAAAGCGGGTCGCTCAACTTGAAAGCAGTTGAAGCTTTTTGTGCTGAAAAAAACTATGTACTTAATGCAAATACTTCAATACTGATGGTTCGGACTGCAAAGAAGGAGTAATTAAAACTCAATGGAATTATATTGCTAAAATGTTGCAAGTACTACTGAAAACACAATGTCAGCTTCAATCCCTTCAAGGACATGATTTTCCAAAAAGCACGAAATGCAGGAGATGCCAAGAGAAATCCGCTGCAATTGTGTACTGAAATGCGTAAAAGTAGTGCTGCTGCGTTAACTTGTGATCAACAGAAGAACATTTTCTCGTACGAACTAGCGTGGCTAGGAGGAGAAGCCGCTAATTGTCTAATTGTTTATTTTTAAGATGAGTTGGATAATTTTAAAAACCGACGGGAAGGATCGGTAAAAACTCTGTTTTTGGCCAAAGGTGGAGCGCGCCCTTTAACCGACACAAAATGGTTGATTGAAAATAAAGTGACACCAGATTGATGTCCCGTCAGGTAACTGTCAACCTAACAAATATCTTAAATTCAATGTTTTGTTAACAGGTTGTTTTACAAATTTCTTGAAAGAACTTGGAAAAATAAAACTTGGTTTTTATAAAAACATGCTTCTTGGTAGAGACACAATTTTAACTTCAACTTGAACCATTCAAGTGTAGTATCTAACTCGACAAAGGTGCGAGTAAGAAAATTCAAATTTCGAAGATAAGGGGCCACAACGGCATCAGTTCGATAAGCAGTTATTTAAAACTGAATCGTGAACACCACCAGAAAATCATTGGAAGATCATTTCATTCAAATTGTCAATTTACTAGTTGTAACTTCAGTTAATAAAATCTTGAACAGTTTATTATTTAGATTTTATTTTTGAATATTTGCACATGTGCAATACCCAGATATAAATGCATAAATAAATATTCTTTCCTGATTGGCTAAGTTTTCAATAAATTTGTCACTGGATTGGATGATTGGTATATTAAGTAATCCGTAAAAACTGCTCAGAATATTATAGGTACTGGTCCATTTTTAAAATGGCGGTAAAAATGGTGTATATCCAACACCTAGGTGCATTGAAGGAGAGAAAGAGAGTAATATGCATAAATGATTCAGCATTGCGTCAGAAAAGTTTACTAAACATCGAAATAAAGAAGTAAGAGCTTCCAGCTTTGATAACATTATATGAATTTGATGTCAATGATGAATCAAAGAGAAAAAAATAATGATATAAAGCTACATGTTGCTCCAAATTTACTTCAAACTCTACAACAGTTTGATGGAGAGGATCCAAATCTTCACGTTAAAGAATAGATTGAACAACTTAAGTTTTGTGCGCATTTAGGAGATTACCTGCACTTTTTACTTTAAACTGCTATTAATTAAATATTGAAGAGGATTACTGTACAAAACGCTATAGAAATGGACATATGCAATATATAGGTCTGCCAGTTTGGATAAAGCTCTATAAAATGAGTTAGACAAACGTCAGATAACAACTTAAATCATAAAAAGAGTCTTGTCATGATAAATGAAGACATTAAGACAGACTTATAACTGAAATTTACAATTAGAAAAATTGAAGAGAAATTAGAATGGTACGGACATTTGCAACGAATACATGGATAGATTTCCTACAATAGATTGAAGGCAAGAAGAATTAGTAAACAAAGAAGAGGTAGGTTAAGAAAGGAGAAAAAAGTTAAGTATGAAGAAGAAGGACAATAAAAAAATGAAAAATAAGAAAGAGAAACAAGTAAAAGTAACCGATATCCGAACAAGGTGAATGGGTCTAGAGGAGAAGAATAAGAAGAATGAAAAACAATTTATTAACACTCGGTTTTTCAAGTAGCGAAGAAACTTGGCAATTCGATTTTTTTTCGACAGGTAAGGGTTTTGTTTTGCAAATTTATTACTTGCTATTACATGCAATTCAAAACGCCAAACTGCCTAGAATTTATTCACGCACTGACATTATTTTCAACAAAAGTTCCATTTGTTGCGTAGAGTCGTGGACACTTCGCCGAATGGACATAACGTCGAATGGACACAACAATTTTTTAAAGAAAAAAATTGTAATAACTGTAACCTACCAACCAACATCGTTTACCCCCGATCAAATAAAAACTTCTATTAATTAAAACAAATTTACGCGAAAAAAAAAGTGTTTTTGAATACCCAACTTAAGATTAATCTCTCTTAATACGAAAAACACGTCAGTTTTTGTTTTTTGATGTTGCGTCCAGATTCGACGATATGTCCAATTACTGATTTCGACGTTGTGTCTATTTTTGGCATTGTGTTCAGCAGGTCATTTCGGCGTTATGTCCAATAATTCATTTCGACGTTGTGTCCAAGTTTCGGCGTTGTGTCCATTCAACGTTATGTCCATTCGGCGAAGTGTCCGGATCCAGTTGCGTAGCACAAGTAGTTTTCTAATTTCAGCTTTCAAAGCTTTATTAGTTTTTTTCTGTAATAAGCATCATTTAGTATTTCTTAATCTAATATTCTTCAAGTGAAATAGGTACCTCATAATTGCAGCAAATCTATTTAGGTTATTATACTGCATTCCATTTTCAGTTTGTAACAAGATGACATCTTCATTATCCAGTTTCTTTCAGTTCTGAATTATGAATTTGAGAAGCAATTTTTTCTAAAATTGTTTACTTAAAAAGACGGTCGATCTAAATATTTAATTTTACTCAAAGACGACTGATATGTTAGAAAATTTCTTTAAGAATGTAATATTTGTTTTTGAACCCGCGATTCGCCTAATTCCAAAATTTCAAGAAAATCGTTATTACTTGTTTTTGAAAATTTATTCGGGTCTAAACGTTTGCATAAGATAATTATACAGCTTTTTTCACTTTTTAATTTCACATTTTACTAAAGTAAGTTATATGCATAAACCAAAAAAATACAGAAAGCCTAAAACCAAAAACTCTCAATTTAGCAAAAAACATTAATACTTTATTCATTAACATAGATTTGAAGCATAAGTTTATAGTAAAGTAGGAAAGATTTGTTTTTCTTTTATTTACTTAGTGAGTCTAACGTACAATTTTTTATCATGGTTTTTACCAAAATTACCTTCCTGAATTCTTCAACAGTATGCGGCCATTTTTGTGATTTATTATTCTGGAGAATTAATATCCCTCCCTTACTTTCCCCCTTCATTTGTCATGTTTTCTAGAAACGATTTTAACAAGTTGTCAAGGTTATTTGCCACGTGTACTCAGCAAATAATTTCAATTTCTTTTAATGAAAAAACCGAGCAATCTCATTAGTAACTTAAACACTCTAAATGAATCTTCTGAACTAGTCCAGATTAAATGAGAAAAATCTTCTTTATACAGGTAGATACCAATAATGTATTTTATTTTTCTCTAAAGAAAATGACTTGGTATTTTGTAATGTCATTAGACGATACAAAATCTATTAAAAGAAGAAAAACAATTGAATTATTTAAAAATACGTTTTCAAATTTTCATATTGCTGATGGAACAGGAGCATAAGGAGCTTATCAAAAAAAAAAGGAATTATCCATGTTTCAAATTTTTTTAAATTTAAATTGCCTGATACGTTTTAATATCAATTCAATTTTTATTTAAAGGAATAGCATTCCGTACTTAGTCAGTAACTGCAAAACCAATTCTGTCCATCTTGATTTATTTGGGAGGCATTCCGTCAAAATACATTTAAAAAAAAATAATTTAGTTAAAATTTATTAAAATAGCGTTCTCCTTTGTGCAAGAAAGCAAGGATGTAAAGGATGGCTAGCTCTTCCTATAGGGATATTTATTTCATTATTTACTAGTTATTTTGGATCCTTAAATTGGTAGTATTTATAAACAGAGGTTATGTTATAACAGGGAAGTGCACCCCCTTATACAACGTTTGTGGCTTAATTGTGGGTAGTGAGAAGTTATGCTTAATTTCGTATATAAAGTAATCTCTGAACCCAAATAAATTTAATACCGATTAAAAAAATTCAAAGAATCGAAGGTTTGTAATAAATCTAGTTTTTTTCTGTGACTTTCAGGTGGTTTATTGCATCTTTTGTTAACAAATTTATTAAAGAAAATGAAATTGAAAAGCATTAAGATTGTTCACATAAAAAATGTAAAGGTTTCGAGTTATTTAAAAACGTTTTTGTTCGATTTTTTATATAAAAATGGTGAGTAGGTAATTGTTTCATAAAATGTTTGAACATTTTTTTAAGAATATAAACACAAATTGTACAAATTATGTGCCCTAAAATGTTACATTATATACGAGGATGTATTGATATCTAGTTAGCCTAGACCAGTTCCTTGGATAAACAAAATATTGCGTTACCATAGCAACGAACAATAACTTATTAGAAGTCAGTGTAAAGTTTGACGTCAAAAAAGTAAACCAGAGTCACGCAATAAATTAAATGAAAAAAGATGTCCACCGAAATTGTGAAAATCAAAAAATTGGAGTATCGAGCCATCATCAAGTACCTGTATTTAAAAGGGTTAAGAGGTAAGCAGATTTACGAAGATATGCTTAATACCCTTGGTGATCAATGTCCTTCGTATGCGACCGTCAAAATTGGAATGCAAGCTTCAAAAGAGGTAAATTTTCCATTAAAGATGATGACCGATCGGGAAGGCCAGTTTCTGTGTCAGTCCCCGAAAATATCGATGCAGTTCATGACATGATTTTATCAGACCGTCGAATTGGGCTAAAACGGATATCTGAAGCACTGAATATTTCATACGAACGCGTTCATCATATGGTTCACGTCAATTTGGACATGAGAAAAATTGCTGCAAAATGGATCCCCAAATGTTTGAATGTTGACCAAAAGCGTGCAAGGGTAGAAGCATCGCGTTCGATCTGTGCTCGATTTGAAAACGATGTAGACTTCTTAAACCAAATTGTTACTATGGATGAGACTTGGGTACATTTCTACGATCCAGAAACAAAGCAACAATCGATGGAATGGCGACACTCTGGTTCTCCAAGACCTAAGAAGTTTCGTGTCCAAAAATCTGCTGGAAAAGTTCTTGCTTCAGTTTTTGGGATTGCCATGGAGTAATCATGATTGATTTTTGGATAAGGGTAGAACAATAACTGAAGATTACTATTCGACATTACTGACCACTCTACGGGAAAATATTAAAGAGAAAAGACGCGGAAAGCTATCCAAAGGTGTTTTGTTTTTGCAGGACAACGCCCTGCACACAAATCTCATGTTGCCATGCAAAAATTCGTGATTTAGGGTTTGAAATTACTAGAACACCCCCCTTATTCACCTCTTTCCTCAACTGAAAAAAAGTTTAAAAGGTCGTACATTTTCTTCCAACAAGGTGGTAATAGAAGCTGTGGGGGTCTGGTTTGCAGAGCAAGAAGAAACGTTTTTTTTTAAAGGTCTAGAGACGTTGCAGGTTCGCTGTAATAAATGTATCCAATAAAGAGGAGAATATGTTGAGTAATAAAATATTTTGACATTGAAATTTTGTTTGGTTCTATAGTAGGCTAAGAATTTTTCAATATATCCTCGTATAGGATGTTTACATCAGTTTTGTAGTAGCTCTCACAAATTAATAAAGTCTTGAAAATCAATTTTTGTTAGTTTTCTCTGTCTGCGGAAGATTTCACTTGCTGTACATAGTGGCCAGTGGTATGATAAACAAAACCTTACAGTTATTTCAAAAAGGTCAACAAGTTCCGATTTAAAGGTTTAATCTAATTTAAAGTCATAAACATAAAATAAAAACAGTTTTGTTGTAAGCTTCTTTACATATAGAAAATTTAAAAAAATTATAAAACTATTACCTTAATTTTTGAATAAGAGGGTCACGGTCGATAGAGTTTTGTTTTGTCTCTGATACGAGTCGAGTACAGAGTCAGTCGTTTTTGTGGTATCGACTTGAATGATTAATGTAATTGTTTGATCTATTACGACGTAGAGTCAATTTGGTATGCATTAGATATTACGTTTGATATTTTAATATCATTGGAATTGGTAATCTGTATTGTGATTAAGTGCCTCTTAAGTGATGAGACGTAGGTGCTCCTACGGCACTATAGTCCGTACGTCTCAAGTGTGGTTGACGTGCCCTACATACCACTTAAACGACAAGAATTGGCGTTGTTCCATTTCTTTGAGCTGCTGGTTACTGACAGGTAATTTGGTGGCTACGGGAGCCTCCACTCATTTCAGGTGACATTAGCTAGTTGTCGAAGCGATCAAGTAAACATAATCTATTTGAAAGATTGGAGTTAACCAGTACGTACATATGCGAATACGTTTGACAACGGTTCACCTGGTTTAGGGATCGAAGAAGCCTCGGTGATAGGCTTTAGTAGATAACGGATCAGTAAAAGATGTTTTCATTGTTGCATGCCACAAAACGACCATACCGTACGATTCCGCAGTGGTAGGTGCTTCACTTTGTGAATACCCAGTTCCTAGAATTAAAATTCATGTAACTAAAGTTAACGCTTCTTGTTAATTAATTTCGCAATAATTTAAATATAAACAATTTAAATTATTTAACAGTTTATATCTAAACGAGATGACATAACCCGCAATACAGAAACAGAATACCAATGTAAAATATTCAAAATAACCAGAAAGTAAGGGAAAAAATATCCCTATGGGAACAGCTAGCCATCATTTACATTCTTACTCTCTTCCACAAAGGAGAACACTATTGAAATGCTTTAAAGTTTAATAACAACGTCAAAACTGCGATAATATGCACTGTATTTTCATTTGCAAGTTCATAATTTAGGAATTAGGCTAGCTTGGTGTAGAAGTATACCGTATATAAAGCAGCAAAAGAATAATAAATTATACACCAAGGTTGTGAAGTCTGTCATTATTGCCTTAGCATCAGTTTAAGGTGCGTAGGCAATAATGGACTTCACAACCATGGTGTATATACTATTTTTTCCACTAATAGTCAAATTTAAGCCAAAAATAAAAAATAAACATTTTTCTTATAAAAATCAAGTAGCACAGGAATGCAAATAAATCAATAAGCATTAAAAGCTACATACGTTGATAAACCAACTACAACTAATTCACTAAACACTTGTGTGGCATATTTCACCTTCATTTTCTGAAAATTATTTGGAGTAATATGTAAATTAGTTGATTTAGGAACCAATCACAGCGGTTTAGATTTGTCTGACATGTAGACATTTTTAATGTCTTTCCAAGATGCTTTTTGTTATTAAAGATTATATCGTATTTAATCAAGTTATTTTGCACCGATTTCAATAAATAGGGGACATCGAAGAAATAATAGATTTTTTTATCGTTTACGAGAAGGTATGGTTTGTCCGGTGATACATCCATTCTTTTAATTAGGTTTCGAAAATTTTACTACTGCCCTAACATTAGCACCGCATTGTAGTAGTAGCTTTTCTATGCAGTCTAATACTATCGACTTCAATTTGTCACCTTTACATATCGTATTTGTAAAGATGTAGCACAAGGGTTGTTTAAATTTTTTATATATAACCCTAACCATGATCACGTAGCAGTTTGAGCTGGCAAAAATTTAAAACCTACTTTAAAATTAACATTTTGGGGCTCGTAAAAAATAATTTTAGTGAAAATTGTTTGTATTCCTCTGTATATCTCCTGCTTCTTAGTGGTTTATTTTTTAAGTCCACTTGTGCTGTCACAATTTGTGCTCTGCTTTCGGGAATTAATCGTTGGGAGATGCTAACTTCAATTGAAGTGCTTTCTTTTCACGTTGCAATTTAAGAATGTTTCTCCGTAATTTTCTTTACCTAAGAGTATTTGAGCTGCAAGTTTGAATAGTTTTGGTATAGCTAGAGATGTTAACGGGCATTTATTGCTTCACCAATATACCTTGCATCATTTGAATATTAGGTTTCAGAAATTGACACTTGTAATTCATTTAGGAATGGCAAGTGTTCGCCACATACTCGTTAAGTTTTTAGAGTCGACATTTTTATGCAACAGATCGGACCTTCCAGATTCTGTTAACCATTCAAAACACCCAGAACAAAATGTTTGAAATTTACTTAACATTATTCATGTAACTTAACCCGCCTGGTTAAATCTTCTTTGGGAAACCTGAAAAAACTGATTCTACCATCATATTTAATAAATAAATAAATTCAATTTATGTATTTGCGGTTATGGGATGGGGCCCGAATTTTACACTAATGGCATTTTTTTATTCAAATAATTTTATCGTGTTAGGTAATTTTAAGCAGCAAATACGTTAAAGATAATCTCCTGAATATACAAAATTATGTTTCACTCGTTTTTTCACAACTATTCTTAGATTCTCAAAAATTTGAAATTGTCCATTATTAACCTAGGTCAACAATAGAAAAAATTATTAACCACTAATAAAGAAATTCAACTTCTCAGTTGGCTAGGAGACGCAGTAATTGTCCACTTCACAGCTAGTAGTGGAAAAACATATTTGTTTGTACTTTTCAGAAATTTTATTACATTTTATTTGATTTTCTTAAGGACTGAGTGATGTTTATTTATTACATTTTATTAATTTTTGCTCTTTCAAATTACTGTTGCAATTTATTATTTTAAAAATTGTGGTATACTTGTAATTTTATTTCTGAATCTTATTATTATTATATTTTACTTTAGTTTTTATTCAAAATTGATTGCTAAAGTATCGAGTTTCACAACAGAAGTCGTATGACACGATGTAAGTTAGATAAAAAATTATGCCTTTTCTATTACACCCCGTGTAATATATTTTTTATCAACAGAAAAAAATACCTTAAAAGATTAATTTTAAAAGCAAACTACATAAAATTTCGACGCGAAAGACGATACAACATTATATCACAATATGAAAGAAAATTTATCTGTAGCAATATTTTTACACAGTCAACATAAATTAAGAAGATCTAAATTATTTCTACAAGTAATATGAATTCTAGAACTACATTTTCATAACAGGATACAATATATTCATCAAAAACGTGTGATAAAAAGTAGCTTTAAAATTTTTGAAAACAATATATCGGTCATGAGATAATGTCATCTAAAATACCATATATTTAACTTTAGTTTAAAGAATTAAAATTATGAATATATCAGAAATTCAATTCATTTTAATTTAAGATTTGAAATTTTCTTGGAAAGTCAAATTTATGTTGAATTGAAATAATAATAATGTGTACAATAAGGAAAGATACTTTAAACGAAAACTGGAAATTTGTATCCAGAATTAAAGTAAAATTAAACATTTATTAATAGTTTTAACAATAATTATTTAATATTTCTTTTTTTTCTTATTTTGTTACGTAAATGTCATAATATTAAAACAGACTTTTAAAATTAAATTAATTTGAAAGAAGCTTGTACAGACTACTGAAAAATTTTAATAAAAACATGTATTGCGAGATGTACTTTTTAATATATAATGTTTTTAATTTAACTTGTTTAATTTATGACGTCAAATACTAAAACGTCGTGCCATAAACAGATGTTTAAACCACCTTTTGAATAAAATTGCCTTTGGCAAACATGATATTTACCAATAAATGTCGAGTTTGTACGGACTATGTTGAAAAACGAAGAATTTTATAAATCGTTTAAGTATTCATCAGAATTTGAAGAACCTTCAGTGATTATGTCTTCAAACGACGAAACACATCGATTATAACGTTCAGGATTTCTACTAAGAATCTTTTTTTTAAATCTCCAATTGTATACAACAGTGAAAAGAAGAATAATTAATTTCGCTTTAGCAATTGGTTGAAAGAGTTAAACACAAGCTAAATAAGTATTATTTTTAACTAATTTAATGGGAAAGATTAATTACGATAATTAAATAAGATTGTTATGCTTTGATATAATTTGCATATTTAATTTGAAGTGAACATGATTTTCGATTGCACACTGCGCCATTCTAATGGAATTTAAATTTTCAAGGTATTATTAGAATTTCTACTATTAATATCAAATGATTTGTTTGTTAGATTCATAAATTTGATACTTAATTACACCGACATGGATGTAGCAACAATTACCGTTTGTAATTACATTAAAGTTTAATTGGTTAAGTTTAGTTTACTAGAGATTTGTGATAATTAATACAATTAATTTTATTTCATAACTACTTTCTTTGGTTTCGTTAGCAAAGAGATTAAAAAATTGAGCTCAACAGGCTGTTTAACTTTAAGATATTATTGTTATAATAATAGGTTTACTTGTGTTTACTGAAATTCAGATAATGGTATTCTTAGTACTTGGCGTTTGTTTAAAAATTGTTAAATTGAAACCCTACTACGAAAAGCTAATATTCAGTAAAAATAATGATGACAAAGATACCTGCTTCTATAGCTGTATCTAAAAATTTATACCCCTGCCAAATGGTGGTTTGAGGTGGAAAGTTCTGGTGTAATTGGTTTTAGGGGTTAATTTTATGTTTTTTGGTGTGCTGAACACGTACCAGAAGTTGTCCAACAAAAATCTTTTCTGCAAATATAAGAAATCGTCAAAAAACAACTAAAAATGATGTTTTGTTGTCCTGCAGCCTCAGTAGGAGGTAGGGACAGTATTAGTAATGGCGTCAACATGTGCCGTTTGAAACCTCATTTTTTCTACTTTGGACGAGGCTGAATTAATATCACCTTCTCTTATCGCATGCAAAAACAATATGCTGTCACTGAGAAATGTTATGGTTGGCAGTTGCATAGTGACCGTCCAAAAGCAATAATTACTGATATTTCGTATTTCGTTCAAAAATATTGTATGTTAAACGAGATAACATTATAATAGTCAATGCATGTACTTATCAACAGGTGGCAGCGCTACGACCATTTACGGATGATTGTTAACAAGTTTATCATATGATTCGGCATGTGTGATCATTTATCCATTGATGATCTTTTCGATTTAGTATCGCATTGAGCGGTAGCGGAGTAGATTAGAACGACACCATATGCAAACTCGCCTCAGATCAGGTACGGTTATGTTGATAAGTAATCCAAAAACAAAAACTAGACAGTACACCCCTAAATGGAGACACAAATTGTTGAACTGATTGCGCACTTCGATAAACGACTCACCGAATTTCCTAAGCCTTTTTATTTAAATGTAATAAATTACGGAAATTGTTCCTTTTATTTATATGTCAGTAGTACTATTAATTTAATTTTGCACAAAATTCTAGGTGTTTAACATACCAAGTTTCAACCATTCAAGCATGGATAAACCCAAAAATATGCTACGTAAAGTCTGGGTCGCGTTGATAACAATGCCCGCTTCAAATTCGAATATAAATTTGATTAGGCCGGTTACAACAATTTTTATTTTTTTTTTTGACTTTGACTTTATGTAGTAAGTATCCTTCATCTATGACAAACCCACACTTGAAGATTTATCTTATGAGTCGGAGTGAATGCTTTGTATAAACCGGAATTAGTTTCTTTCTTCATACCATAGTCGTCAAGTTCTTCATCAGATTGTTTGGCAAATATGATTTTTCAAAAATAGCTAGAGGATTGACAAGGATGGTTTTACATATTTTAACCGCATTATTCATCGCATCAAATGGCAAAAGAATTTAACAGTTTTAAAATCAGCAACTACAATTCTATCATCTGCGAGAAGTTTAATCTTCTTGGTCATGTGACAGTTAATATTGCTATATCACACAATGACTGCAACGTCAGAAGAAGGGTAGTGTTGCTTAAACCTCTTCATCAATTTTTCATAATATTTGTATCCCTTTTAATTCTAGATTCTATCATTTTACATCTTCTTCGTCTCCTCACAAATATTTTAGTGGAAAATTATTTTTTAGTCCACCTACACAAGATACTTTCACATACTCCACGATCATGAGTCAACCCTCCAGCAATTTTTATTATCTCCATTACTCACTGTTCAATGGTCATATCAGTCCATATTTCACCCACAATTTACTTGTCCTTCGTACCAGTTGTGAACATACAATTAACTCTAAGCCGTCGCCGAGAAAGAAAAGTGACACACCGCGGCAGTGAACTGGGGAACTAACTCTACACCCGTTTTCTTTTAGGCATAAAGATACTCGTACCTTTGTGATTTAAAAATTAGAGTCTATTGAGACCTACATCTCACATTAGAAAAGTGGATGACGGAGTCACAATACAGTCTAAAAAGGATTTCTTTAATCGTTTGTCAAGAAAACACGTTGAAAGACAAGTAACTGCAAAGACACTAGGAAGGAATATAGGAATTTATTGATTTTGCCCTCATATTTCAACACTCTTGTGTGTGGAAATCGTACGACATTCAAAAGATATTAAGGACTTCAATTATAAAAATGTTTTCCTCTTTATTGTATCTTCTACCAGTGTTCCAGGATATAAGTTATATTTAGAAAGCTTTTCTTAAGAATTTTTCTTTATATTGGTCCATCGTAATTGCTACTTCCTGTGAAAATATATACTACCGATTTCTTTTGTGCATGAGCGTGAAAATGACCTTAAGTAAAATTTTACCTGACCATTCATATTTTTGACAGCTTTACTAAAGCAGCATTAGAAAACCACTGCGCGTGAATCTTCATGATTTGGCATTGAAATTATTGTTTTTTCTTTAATTAAATAAATGAATTTGTAAAACGGAAAATATTGTTAGATGGTTACTACAACAACGAAGAAAGTGAAGCGAACATGTAACACAAATGAAAGATGAGAAACCAAGAAAAATAGCTGCAATGGAAAAGCCAATAAGAATCACACCATCAAGTTGACCCAGAAAGAGATGACTGATAGCTGGCTCTTCATATTAAGTGAACAACCCACGCAGTGATGGATCCATATCAGAATTAATATGTCTTAGAATTATAATACGAAAAAGAAGAAGAAGAATAAGCTCTGACGCCAGCCACCTACGTTATCTCTGATATTTGATATTTTTCTTGCCTTTATTGTGCTAGAATAATATGTAACGTTCGAAGTGTAAACGCTTCTCCTGTGTACACACTTCCTTAACCCAATTTCGCGAGCATAACTTTATATTAGTTTTCGGCGTTGATAACTCGAAATTGTCCACGATTGGTCCGCTGCATTTTAACTCTTTCGGAAAACTTTTCTTGAATTAACCGTTCACGAGGGGGAAGATAAACCCTCATCTGAAAATTTCCTCGCTTTATGAGGTTAATCAAGCTGATGATAGAAAATATCATACCACATAAAGGCGAATTTTAAGATTCTCTAAAAGATTGTGCTCCACGTGAACCGTTTAATAAGCACCGTCCTTCACTCTTTATGTTAGGGGACGTTTTGTATCAGAGAGGGTGGTTTATGTCTTCCCTGTTAAAGATATATATTCTCTTTTCTTGTGGTTTCTTCGTCAGATTGTACGACTGTTGTTGTTTTATTTATGTCTTTTGGAGGCGCTGTGCCGAAATAGCTACACGAGAATATTCTGTCAGATTTGCAGACTACGGTGGAGGCTCTTCCAGAAACCGCTAGTAAAATTGGGAGCAAGGGAAACGCTCATACTGCTGCTGAGAAAGTCAGATGTTTTGATCTCTTTTTAATTGCACGTGAACCTGCAATCGACTTAAGTAGAAATCGCCCCTTAACACCAACTATCAGGCGCGAAGGTATACAACTTGTTACGGATTATTTGTCGCTCGAATGTGTAATTGCCTAATAATGCCTGAAACTTTAACTAGTCATATATAATAGTATTTAATACCTACGTAGTATATATGTCGTGTAAGAATTTAAACCTCAATCGTAATTAAGCTAAACGCTTTTAGTTCCATTGAATCCGATACGAGCTCGTTCCAAGTTTAGGTCCAAGTTGAACAAACGTTTAAACTTTGCGGTAACTGAATTAGTCTTAAAACTTCCCTTACACGTCTGCATTCAATTTATGTAATCTGTAACGTTACTCAGTACTATAATTGACATACATTCTAGGTTAAGTTTCACCATAGGCGTATCTTCAGTGCGCAGAAAATCAATTCCATATACGAGACAGTGGCGTAGAAGTGGTAAATATTTGGGTAATTCTCTTTACTGTAATTTGTATTTTCGTGTAGTTCTAGTCATTTTCGTGTTACCTGAATGTTTAATACTGTGCGTTACCCGCTTTAGCTCGTGTTTATTCGTAATATATCTGTGTCTATTGGGCTGTTGTTACCTATCACAATACATTTGTGTTTTGGGGTGAATAAATTTTATGTGAAGGTTTCTCTGAGTTTATATTGAATTCTTTCGTGATTTTTTTCCTTTTGCTGTATATTCTACTGCAGACAGTTAGCTGCTGATTTTTGCTTCTGGGTCAGATTCTTCTCTACAGCGTTACTCGAACCTGGCGCCCTACCTTTTTATGTTTTTTTCTGTAGGTTCTAGGAATAACGTTGAGCTTCCTAACCCACACCCTACTCTCCGCTGAGGGGCATACTTTCCTAACAACTGACCGTAACAAATATGTTTAGAATTATTCATATCTAGTTCTATTGATGTTTCATAACGTAGTAATATTATTTACTGATGTATACAACGTGTCATTGCCTTCTTGACACTACAAGCCGCCAGGTTGCTAGTTTTTGTTTATTGTGACATTCGTGCTCCTCTTTCGAGAATTTCACATTTTTTTTGTTTTGGAGTTTCTTTAAGTACTTTGTTGTCTTTTTAGAGTTTGTTTATTATTTCGTGATTGTGTTGTTATTAAAATATTTTGTGTTTTTGTTGAGTTAGTCGACTTAGGAGTGTTTGAATAATTATAGGTTAGGACATTTTTGAAACTACTTTTCGCTGTACACCGCAGTGCTGCGAAGTCTTATCTTGGAACTGTTCGACGATTTTACTTTCCCAGAGTGTAAATGTGGTCATTATTCGCAGACACTGCTGAATAAGTCGATTTCTATTTGGGATAACATACTGCTTTAATAATTATGCCAAAATAAAAATAAATATTGTTGAGAATGCCGGTAAGAACAAAAAAAATAAAATACTTATAATAAATAAATCTAAACCTATTTCAACATTTGGTCTATTATTTCTCAATGTAAATAGTTTGAATTTAATTAACTTTATATAAAATAGTCACTTACCATGCGTAATTATAAAAAATAATTAGAAAATGTAACAATTTACATTCTAAAATGACTTTTGACCACACAATTGGCCAACATAATAGTTGTAGTTGACGACATGTGCAGTAATAGGAAGTTTTCACAAACCTTCTTCTGAAGTTTCATGCTAAAACGTTGGATTCAATAAGGTTAAAATTCAATTTTTTTAAGAATTACATGGTTCAAGTATATTCTTTTAATGAATGGTTACATGGAAACGCAAGCATTAAGCAGGAATGACTTTTAGGGATGTTAGAAAGTCAGTCAGGATATCTACAAATAAATAATTTAAAATTGAGGTTAGTTATTTTGTTTGCCTTACCTGATTTAATTCCATAAAATTACCCGTCATTACACCTTAAATGTACTATGGAGAGTCACATGCTTTCTCACATTTTTCTGTTATACATTTTACTCCCGTAAACTAAAATAATTCCATTAATGTTTTTTATATATAGTTGTGGAATTACCATTGTAACAAAAGGTTAAACGACATTTGTGTTTCGGTTCAAAATGTACAAAATAGATGTCGCTCTTCCCAAAGTACTTACACGCATTTACTTTTTGCTAAAATAAAACATAACGATTTATTTTAAGCAGAATAATTATAGGTAACAAGTAGTTTATTACACGGGCTTAATTATAGTTTCTTAAATCACCCTAATCGTCCAGTGTTTTTTGATGATTTTACCTAATTAGCTACCATATTGTGTGTAAACATCAAGCTACCTGTTATTTATAGACACCTGTCTTAAATGTTTTACAGTGCTAGAGGCCAAAAAAATATTATAACATCATATGTTTTGCATAAGTACCAATGCGTATATCTGAAAATCTTAGGTATTCTCGGATAACTCTGAAATTATGTGCTAGTGCACCGTCCTGCGAAAACCATAAACCTTCGTATACGTACTTATGAATTATTTTATTCGCCACCTCCATTAGAAAATTACTAAACATAATTTTATAATAATATCACAGTTATCTAATCTTTTTTGTATTAATTTTAAACGTAGGTTTTTGAAGCTTTACATTAAATATAAATATAAATTTGAAATATAACAAAAATATAAAGTGTGATATATCACTGAATTGAGCATCAAGGAAAGAATATAAATACGGCAACAATAATTTTATTTGTGTGTTTAAAAAAATAAAGCTGATAGTGGTTGCTAAAAACGAAATATTGTATCAAAAATTGGATAACGCCATTAAGAGAGCTAGAAAAGTGTCAATGAAAATGTGCTGAAGAAAAGAAAAATGAAAACGAAAATAATAAATTTCAATTCTTTTCAATTACCTCAAAAACTAAAAGAGATATTTGAGTTCTACAAAGACCATAAATACATCCCCTCAAATGCGCAACTTTTGTTCTATTTTAACCGACCTTCAATTTCTTACCGTTTCCGAGATTCCCATAGAGGGAATCCTTATCTTGGAGATGCATAAGGTAGCCGTGATAAACTTGCACAATATGAAACCATAGTAATTTTAAATTTGTATCGTTTTTAGTAACAATCTCTTGTGGTTTTAAAGTTGCGATCGTGCATTTAATTTCAGAATTAATGATACATTTTTGTCTTAACATAAACTTTAATACATTTTCGGAACAATTTTATTCATTATTAAATGTAATTCTGTAGGTACCTACAGATTTTTGTTCGTCGTCGTTTTAATTTACGCTTAATTGTATTTCGGATAAATTTTTGGATGATTAATTAACAGTAACGTGTAATATAAATAATAAATGGTACGATTTATTCGAGGTCAAAAATTACAACAGTACTCTTTTGAAAATTTTACGTTTAATGTCATTTACGCCGCGGAATTAATATAATACCGCTATTAATTTAACATCAACTATTAAACTGGGTAATATATCATCCTTTCGCAAAGCTGTTAATGACCTTTTACAAAATTTGTTTTCGCAAATAGCTTTTAATTTTGGTGGAATATAAAATATTTTTGCATTTTATAGATAAACTTTTCTCGTGCCTTTGTTGTTCAAATGTAACGATTCTTTGTTATATTTTATAACTTTTTTATGTATGTGCCCCGTTGTATTTGGTGGCCTCCTTCATTCTTTTGCATAGTACGGTTTATGAATTTCTATTAATAATTTATACGATTTTTCTGAAAAAAAACGCTACTAAAAGTATCGAAATTTGTAAATTTTTCACGCCGTCAAACAGATAATTCTAAATAAATGATGGTAACCTTCGAAAAACGATAGTTGCTGGACGAAGATGATTGATGCGAAGTCGATTTTTGTAATGCATAAAAAAATGAGACATGTAGATTTGAAAGTGTGTCAGTGTTAAGGATGACGAAGTGTTAAAGTTGTGTTAGTCATTCGAATTAACCATTGATGTATTCTGACATGCAAAGAATAAAAATATTCTATTGTGAAATGACAAGTTTATTATACAAACAAGTTGTTTAATTTTCAATAGTAGTCCAAATTAAATTGTCTATTGTGTTTTTTGTATATTTATTTATTGCTACTACTGAAAAATACAACGTGCCGGTTTGTTCTACTTTCACTATTTGGTGGCTTAAAGGAAATTTCACAATTTTGACTACTCTTCAAAAAATTTAATACAATTAAAATGGAATTGTTTTAATTATCTTAATTATGTAAAAATGTAAATTGTTTTAATTAAATTTTAGTAGTAGATAATTTATAAGAAATTCAAAGTTCTATTCTTTTCTAAATTTCTGCAAATTTGAATACTTTAATACTTGTAGAAATATGTTGATAAAATGGTTAGTACATGCTCTGCATATTCTGTACCTGATTATTTTTTTAAAGATACATTTAAAAACGTAAACACTTTTAAGTTAACACATTAATGCCCTAAATAAAAGAATTAAATTTAAAAAACATCAAAATTTTGAATGCTCAAATTTGGTTAGCTTTTTTAAAATTAATTTAATTTCGACACCTAAACTGTTATGACATTAATTTACAAAACAAAATTACAATTGGAAAAAGGAAATGTTACTGTTTGTAAATGTTTAATTTTATTTTAAATCTGCTGTATAGGGTTATTCACTATAAATTACCCACCTCTTAATATAGCTATTATTGCTCGTAGAAACAAAAGTTATACAATTAGAAAGTTGTATGGTTTTAACTGAATGTTCTTAAAATGCTCTCAATAGTTCACTTGCTCGCCGTTTACAGGGCAAAATAAAAACATGAAAAATGCCAACAGTTAACTGTATCGACATGTGTGTGTTAAAGTGCAAAGCGCTATCTAAGCCATACCTTTAATGCTTGAAACACACGTTGTCGATAAAGCCAAGTATAAGTTGTACAGAAGCACACACGCAACGAAAGAACACCTGATGCAGAATTTTGCTCTTATTGTGAGAGGAAATTATTAATATTACGCAACCTGAAAACATCTTGTTGCCTAAATCGCTAAAATTCTCTTCGTTTAACTATAAATTAAAATTAAATTTAAGAAGAGAACTTACATCCTAAATTACTTCAAGTTACACAAAAGTGATGTTTTTAGAATGGTCTGCGGTTGAAAATTGTAATTTTTGGTTTCTGCGCAACAGTTCATAACATAATCAACGAGCTCTAAATTTTAAGAAGACAATTCTTATAAATAAAGAGAGTAAGGGGCATGTTTGGAAATTAACAAAGAACTGCAATGAACAAACACAAAGCCATAACTTTGACGGCTTGTGTGTGTTACAGTATATTTTTGCTTTATATCATATTTTCGTATCTGTTTTAATAAGAAAGGGAAAGCCCAATGCATGTTACAATATTTACATTTTAATATCTCATTCAACGTAATTTGAATATTTTGCTTTCGTTTGAAAAAGCATTTTATGTTTTTTTAAGAGAATTTTGCGATATTTCTATCCGTTATCGTCTAGAGGAAAAAATGTTAAAACTTGAGTACCTCAAACAAATCAAGTTACCTTAAAGAGAAAACAAATCACCGATCTACCCTTCTATTTAACTTTTTTTTCCCAAAAATAAGTAATCGCTTTAGATAATGATATTTAGTTTATTACTAAACGAATTAGAAAATCTCTTAAAGCACAAACTATACCAAAAATATTTAAATAGGTTGAATGGTTTAGGTCGTTTAGGAGATATTAAAATGTAAATATCGAAAAATGCATTTTGAGCTTTCCCTCTCTTATTATAACAGATACGTATAAATGTTATAAAACAAAATTATACCGTAACACACAAGCTATCAAGTCATGTTTTCAAAGTTATGACTTGTTCAACTTTCCGAGGCAGCATAAACCTTATGTTTCTTCATAGCAGTTACGCTCTCTAGCGCTCCGTACCCTTATTGGGACACCCTGTATACATTATAAAAATTCGTTTAATAAATTTTAGCTTAGTTGGAAACAATTTGTATAAATAAAAAAATATTTACAATAACGATTTAACAATGAAAGTTTTTTCCAAAATCTCGTTTTTTCATTTTTATATTTTTATAGATTTATATCTAACAATTCTACCCCACACAACCAAAGTTAACTAAAAGTTAAACATGAGATAAACTTCAAAATTTTTGAAGTCACCATTAGTTAACCAAAAAGTACTCTATAAAGCAACTATGTCACAAAAATCGTATCCAAGATGTGAGTTAAAAATTGACCATGAAATCAGGAAAAAGACGAATATTAATAGCATCTTAAAGTTATCTTCCCGTGTTAACTTACAGTCACTATGTAAGAATAGCTTTATACCAACTTTACAGAATGTCTTTAGAACAATTTTATTGGATAACTAAAAGTGAATTTAACAGAATAGCTTAAAGTTAACTTAAAAGTTAACTTATTATCAATTTTACAAAATAACTAGATGTCGACTTATCAGATTAATTTAAAATTGTTTCTTAGTTGATCGCTGAAGTTTAGCTTTAAAAGATGCTTCAGTGTCAATTTTACAAAATAAATTCTAGTCAACTTCTAAAACTAGTTTAAAGGTAACTTAAAAAGTTAACTTATTATCAATTTTACAAAATAACTAGATGCCGACTTATCAGGTTAATTTTAATTGTTTCTTAGTTGATGACTGAAGTTTAGCTTTAAAGGATGCGTTTATGTCAATTTTGCAGAATAAATTCTAGTCAGCTTCAAATAATAGTTTAAAAGTAACTTAACGAGTAAGTTAACGAGTAAAAATGCTCAAAATGTGTTTATTAATATTACCATTAATATTACATCATTTATAATTTATGCTTATCTAATAGTATTTTATTTTTCCTTTTCCTTTTGAAGGATATTCCCTGATGGAGTGTCAATTTCCCCAATTGGAGTCAAAGTTATATTAACTTCCTTAAAATTGATGAAAGATAATTTTATTATATTACCTGTTTTTGGCAAATTATTATCTGGCCCAACGGAATTTACAGAAAATGACATTATGTCTGGGGGACCGTGACTGTAAGTGTCCTCGTACGCGTTACAGTCTTCATCAGTGCTAAAGTTGGAAATAGCTTCAGCTTTGGACACCTTTTGTTCTGCTAAGCCCAGCGACTCTTTAAAAATTTAAATAGAACCTTATTAATTGGTAATAACATAAACAAGAATAAATATTACTATAATATTTTATTCTACCATAACGGTACTTAAACGGTTTCACTTTAAATTGGTCCCAGTTTTGTTAAGGTACAGCTCTTTGCTTAATCAAGGGACCAATAATCGACTTCGGCCAATAGCAGTGATCTATACCACATAACCAATTTTCGGTAATAGCGAAAACTGTGCTTTCTTCAATAAAATTGACAATAAGAAAACGTCGACTCATCTGCATCAAACATATAAACGAGGAAATGTTTAAATATAGAAAGTATATACTTTACCTTTGTGTTTTATGTTTCTCCTTCCAAGTCACAAACTGCTCTAAATAACAAGAGAAAGAAAACCACTAAATCACTAAACTAGTTGATTTACAAAAAATAAAATCCGTACACTATAATACACATATACTTTAACTGAGTAAAATCCGAAACGCAACTATAGTAGAGAAAGTAAAGGGTGTTAATGCGCTTATTGCTTATTTTACTTTAAAGCATTTAAAATTTTAACCCCACTATGAAAGTAACCACTACAAAAACATGTATGCAGGTATAAATTCTTTCTGAAAAACCGTCAAATGTCCACTTAGTGGTGCATATTGATTTTTAATTGTTTGTAGTCGGCAACATATTCTTCAATTGTTTTGTTGTAGGACTCTCCGTTTTTGAAAAGTTTTGATTTTGGTTTTCACACACTAATTAAAACATGTAAAAATACCTAAGCGTTGAAAAACATCTTCTCATAGAATCAGTCAAAACCATTTTATAGTTAATCGTGTTTGCTTTAGCAGTGTGTAGCCACCCTTACTGATTGGATATTTTAAAAGAAAACTAAAGTCATTGAATTAAATAAGTTCAACAAATTTTGAAAAGGAGGATTTATTCAAATCTTAGGACTAGATTTGCTAAAACCATTTTTGTTGTTTGCGATATGCCAGTTGAAATACGTTGTTTATCGTGACTTTCTATTCCACTAACACTTGTTTCGATTAAAAATACCTTGTTCTAATCCCGAAGAACACGTATACGTCTAAAAATATATAATTAATGTCACTATGATCGTCTATAGATGGTCACAATTGCCTGATTGTGCGATGTCATTTCAACATCGCAATGTCCCCGTGATCAACGTCTACATTGCATCCGATTTAGATAAAATTAAAATATACTTTAGTAGACGTCTAAAAGATATTCATTTTTTTACCTGAATAAAACGTCCAATTTCGATTACAGTTTACCTGCTTGATTAGATTACAAATAGACGTCTATATCTGTATACACTTATTACGTCTAAAAAAATCAATTTGTGCTCACTTTTAATAGAAGTCATAAATGAATACTTTTGACTCTATAAAACATAAGAAATATATTGCAATATGATATCACTATGTAGATTAAATAGGACATCAATGAATTTAATAATTTAATTTTATGAATGAATATAGGATCCATTATTAAAATATTGGTTATTTATATATATTATCTTATTTTCGCTTTAAAGCAATCCAATATTAAAACGAAATGTCATATTTAACGATTGTAGAAAATATTTTTGTATTATGAAGATGACTACAATAATTTTTGAGTTGAAACTAGTCAAATAATAAATAAATAAATATTGAATTGCTTAAAGCGAAATAAGATAATATATTAATAATATACGGACTTAGGTTAAATGATTTACAGAACAAACCAAAATCAAATATTACACGAAAATATCATTTATTATTGATAAATTACAACAAAGGAGTAAAATTTAACGCAACTTAAACGTTAGTAACAACGTAACACAAATGAAACTAAACATTAAATATCATTCATAAGACAAATAAAAAATTATATTTATTGAATTACATTGTATTTTCAATTACTTGTTTTCTTCTCTTTTTTTCATAATTATATCGCTGATTAGAAAGGCGTAACCAATCCTGAGTGGCTTTTCTAATATTAACCATGTTTAGATCGTTTGGTTTGTCGTAATTTAGTGTAGTAAACACTGCAGCTGTAATTAAAACAATTAATTGAATTGATCAAAAGATTAATATTTCAATTTTACAAGGAAAGGGAGTAATCAATGATAAAGTTTTTTGTTATACGAGTGACTAAAAGCAATACAATAATCGAGCTTTAAATAAATCAAATTAACTTATTTCAACTTTCACAAATGTTTTGAGTTACATTTTTGTTAAAGTGCGTTCTCAAGTCACCATTTACAACAACATCAAGTTAAAAGGCACTCTGGCCTTATTAATCAATCTTCTATAATAATGATTAAAGTAATTAAAGCGATTATATTTCATTATAAAACTTACACTGCACTGCTTCTATACATTTAGTGTCTTTAAACGCGAGCTTATTGTTGTTCCCTGCCCAATTAATTTTTCTCGCCAATTTGTTCGTTATCACTGCTTTCAAAATTGATGACGTAACTTGGGTACCGTAGTTCCCCCAATGTACTTAGTCTTTGGGCCTAAAAAAGCAATATAAATAAACTTAAAAGAGGAAAAGAGAGAAAAAGAACGATACAAAGATAAAGAAAAGGGCGACGAGAGGCGGAAATGAAACCTGGAATTGAAAGATAGAAGAAATGAGAGGGATAGATGAGATAAATGAAAGTAGCGAGGTACCATAGAAGGAAGGGGGTGTGAAAGAGATTGAAGAAGAAGACAGTGAAAACGGTTTCTGCTTACCAAGTAATTAAAAGCAGCCGTGTCTTCTCTAATCATACTTTCCAATTTCTAAAAATCTTTCCTTTTATTAACGGGCAGAATTGGAAAATTTGGCCTTTCAATGTCATTTGTCACTCTGAGAAAGGAGACGTAAAATTTGTTGTGTTCTTAATGAATTTTGAGCTACTTGTTCCGAAAAGTTGTATCATGGTTATTAATTTTTCTTCAAGCCGTTGATCTTAACGTTGTGGTTGAAGAAGGAATAGATGATGGTGTACACGATGAAAAACGTTGTGAAATCGAATCACGAGTACTTCCTTGAACAGTTGGGGATTAAATACTCATCATTATATGAGTTATAAGAAAAAACTTCTTCGTCGTCCCGTTCATCTACAATTTCGTTTCTTTGGTTGGTTCCTCTTCATTGTTCAAATTCTTTTTTTACTAAGACCGTTTTGTTTTCTGAAGATATATCTGATTAGTAGCCGGCTTATAACGTCGTCAGTTTGGCTTCAGCTTCATTTAAACGTTTACAAAAAGAATAATTATTGAAAAACATAAATTATAAATAATTAAGAAAAATAAAAAAATGAAGTATTAAATGTAAATAAATTTTTTGATGGGATAGATAGGATGATGTTTTGGGGATGATAATTTACAGCTTGTTGAATATTAGTGACTACTGGCCAATAACATTTATCGCCTTGAATCCATATTAAGGGAACTACGGCGCATTCTTTATACCGTGAGAAAACTCCACCACGGGTACATAATGTTTAATTAAAACAAAAATAAAACACTTTTTATAGGTGAGTCTAGTACATAATTAATGTGTATACAATAAAATCAAAAGAAAAGTTTGTAAGAAAATACATCTTTTAAATAATTTCCTATTTTAGCCATAAACTTTACGAAATATAATAGTTCTTACCAAACAAATTTAAAGTAGTGTGGCATTAAAATATGAACGTAGTTAACCGCCCCAAATAGAAAGTACATTCAATAAAGAAAAGAATGAGACAGTTTAGAAATTTAGTTACAATTTTAGGAATTATTTTAATTAAATTGTCGTCGGAAATTAACATGTATAACATTACTCTTATTACTAAACAATTTCTTAAATGTAGGTGAGCCTAATTTTAAAGTAGATGTTATTTAATTTACCAAACCTTACTGTCTCATTTTTCTTTATTGTAGTGTAATATATCTAATTTAAAAATGGTATAAGAACGATTAGGGTTAATAATATGGTTAAAAATATGAGTAACAAACTTTTAACCATACGGTACCCAAATTTTACTTAGAATTTTTAAAAAATGATGATCAGTTTAACATAAGTATAGGTATGAAAATTGGAAGCACCGCGTAACCCTCCTATATATTTGTGTGCCAAACATTTGATTTTATCGAAGTTACAGGAATATTTTTGTATGACGTGTAATTCGCTTGTAATATAATATATATTTAAAATGGAAGAATCAATTGGATAATTGTAAAGGTTTCTTTGATATTAAAGCTATACCAGAAATATGATATTGTCATTAAGACAATATATTGATTTTAATCGCTATTACATTATTAATTATTAACCATAACAAAATTATTTGGTCCTTTTGTTGAGATGTCATAAAAATCAGTAATTAGATGTGTAACTGGAAATAATTAACATTGCTTTCTCCTATTATGCCTTTAAAATAATACATTTTCTTTTATAGGCTGAAAAGAAAATTTCTCGATTCCATTAATCTGTTATGAAGCTGTTGTAATGGACGATTAGTGCACGTATATTTTTTAATTTTACCTAAAAGATTTTCATATTAAAGCAGCTAAAATTTTCAAAAGCCCAAATCTTTCAGCGTCATCGCACAAATGGGTAAGAGAATGTAATTATAAAAACGAAATATTTATCATATATAATTGGGCTTTCATTAACGAATGTTAAAGAGCATTTCTAGCAACTTCAAGTATTTATTACAAATAATTTAAAGACAATATAGTAACAGCACATGAAGACATAAAAATGCTTATATTGATTAGGGTTAAGGTGATCCTTTAGAAGAACTGGTGACAATAAATGAAAAGTTCGACATTCTACTGCTTTCCAGCGCTTTATGTCACTTAAGGGCTCAATTTTGACAAAGTCGGTTGTAAACTTCATTGATTTAATTTTCCCATTTAATAATGAAATATTTGCGATTTTAAATTTTTACCCTCAATCCAATACTTTAGTAGTAATCGTCGTACTAGCCCAAATAAACTAAATGCATTGGATAAAACAAACTGAGAAGTAAACCGATATTAAGCGTTAGCAAAGGAGATTTTGCTTTAATGTAGAATCGTTACCTACTTAAAAATCTGTATATTTCGCTTTTAAAATGCAAATTAACCGGATAAAAATGTTTTCCTTCACTAAAATGAGATTCAATAGCACACCTTTCACAACCATTTTTGCTACTATGTCCCTTTACTTGTTTTAAAAAAGCCCTGGGGGTGATCGAAAAAAAAAAGTATTTCTATGTGGAACTGTTGATGTTGAAAGAGGAATCCATCGTTTAATAATAGTTTATCTCAGTTACAAATGAGTCCAGATATGTTTCCAGTGGAGATGGTTTCCTCTTAAAAAATGCTATGATAAAAGGTTTTTGATCGCCAAGATTAAGTTAATTTACCCAAAATTGGCCAAATTTCTAAGGTACTATTGTTGTATGGGGAAATTCCGTCAATATTGAACTGCAAGGAAAGTAATTTTTCTCTTTTCAAGAGGGATATGTTTAAGAAAATTTGTAATTCTACTTCTAACCGAATATATCATTTCACCATTATTCAAATTAATGCTTGTAGAAGATCGAGGTGTGTTTAAAAGTGTACGAGGGTCAGATTTAAGAAAAGGATATTTTGGTTTTATTAAATGTATTATTTCTCCTAATGCTTTGTGAGTAATATTATTTCTACAAGCCCATTGTCTCAGATTATCTAAAATAATCGCTGTTCACGTTTATATTACTCTCAACAATTATTTTATTTTGAATAGGTATAGTATTTTCTGAAAAAATTGTGATGTATTTGCGTTTTCATGAGGGTTATTATTTCTCTGTGGACTCTCGACGTAGAAGGTAACGGTATCGGAATATTTAGATTTGAGTCGAATAGGAATTGGTTAAGATCATTGTTGAGATTCGGTACTTCAGATGCAAACTTAATCTTTTGATTTGAATTTGTGTTTGATTTAATTTCATTTAAAATTTGTTTAACATTCGTTTTTACTGTCTCCTTAAATGTCTTTTCGAAATTAACTTATTAGATCGATACATTTATTTTTATTTTATGTAAAACAAAAGGACCAAAATTATGTATATGTACAGTACCTAAAATACAATCAAATAAGCACTTTATTTAAGAGAAATAATGTATTTACACAATATTCTCAGTTCTCCAAAGTTACTCGTATTAAGTACTTGCACAAATTTTCATATAGTACTTTGATGAAATACTTGCATCAAAATATATTGCTGCAAATATCGACAAAAGAGAAAATTAATTCAAAGGTAGATATTTTGTGTATTCAATTTTCCAGTATTTTGGAGTACACATAAAGTACCGTAAGTTAAAATGGTTGTCAAGATAGTGACGTTAACACTACAATTCTCAAAACTTACTCAATGTCGTCCTGAGGCGTTGCAAGCTAGCTTACATTGCACATTTATGATAGAAATAAAAATAAGTAGATAACAGCATTGATTAATAATCACAGATAACATTGAAAGTTAACAAAATGCTTACTCACCTAAATGAAAGCACGCGTAAATCACCTATGAAACTCATTAGCATTAAGCATTATTTGTTGAATGCACTAAACAAGGTTAAAATCAAATAATTCGCTCTAGCAGCTGTAACGTTTGATGTCATTTTGATAACGCGTTGATCTAATTATAAATAACTTACCCCACGTGCCTGAACAAAATCTCCGAAATTTAGTTGTTTTACAAAACCGTTTTAACTTGGTAATAAGGTTACCTACCTAAGCTCAAAAATAAATAATATCTATTCAATTCTAAATAAGAACGCGGTTTTTGACTAGATTTAGATGTTGGTTTATTTAAATGAGTTTTATGCTTCATAATCATAAATCGCCAACCAAAAATAAAATCCATCGAAAGTGCAAGTAAGTTGTGCAAGTAATTTTAATGAGTTTGGAGAATTAATAATACAAAACTTACCTTTAAAACAAAGAAAACAAACAGCACACTCAAACGATGACAAGTATAAAGGTTGAAGATTGAAGCAGATTCAAAATTAAAAAAGCGCGTATATAGAAAAAAAAAACAGATGGGATGAACTAATTTGGGTGTATGTTATGTATTCATCGCGTAGGATTATTATAAGTTTGAAAAAGCAGTTATCGCAGTTAATATTCGTTAATATTTTAAATTACTGCTTTATTAGCGTTTACGTTTACTTTACTAAAGAAATGAATTGGGTTATCTAAATGAGATACAGCAAATTTTTTTATAATCCATAAAACAATTAAGCCTTTTATTAAATTTTACAATTAGCCGTATGTAAATTGTAGTTTTCTAAATATGAATTGAAACAGAAAATATAAATAAAAGTGTAAGACAACATTCAATTAACTTTTTGTTTCTAAAATGTACATTATGTTTGATACAATTTTAGTATCTAAATCTTATCTTTAACTTATTTTGATAAATTCAAAATACATCTAAATCAAAACCAATTAGACCATTTTCTCGTAAGTAAATCATTATGTATACAATACATTACATTTCTGATGTCTAACATACGTCTATAGTAAATCTTAATACGAACATCATATTTCCTGCGTCTAACATACATCTTTATTACATCTATCTTACCCAAATCTAAATAACATCATTAAATTTACATCTTTTATATTTCATTTTTTTCCATAGACGAGTTTAGATGTTTTTGAATCTTTTTAAATGCGATTTGATTGATTGTGTTGTGGTGGTATAAAAAGCGTACTATCATAGATAATTAATAAATTGAACAATTCGTCAAAGTTGTTACTGACGATTTAACGGAAGATTTCACGTTTTCAAATTCAAATCAATTGAGCGCACTTGTACTTAACGATAGATAAGACGTATTATAACGTAAGCAGGAAAATGTCAATGACGTCATCCATTGTTTGGTCAACAAGTTCCGCGGGTGCGTGGGTTTTACATTACGATCGAAGTTCGAAAATGTGTTACGTATCGTCAAAAAATGTAAAATTTTGTAAAATTTTTTCAATTTTCCACCGGATTTTAAATATGCATATTATTTTTTTCGCGAGCTGACAATTTCATTTTCTAGTTTTCATGCGGTACATGCAGTAAGATTCTACGAAATACAAATATAAATCACCGTGAAGAGTGTGTAATAAGTAACACCCGAATAATTATGAATTTACATAAGTGCATTTTAGCAATTTCTTGATATGTTTGGAATAACTGCATGTTATTTTAACAATTTTTATGAAAAAATTGATATTTATATCAATTTAGTGTGTATTTTCCAGAAATTTGCAAGCATTGTTAAAAAAAACACCCTAGGAGTAGAATACTTACTATAGTTTTTAAAATACGATTATTTTCATATAGTACCTAGTTTCTCAAAATGATGATTGTGCTAATAAAAGAATAAATGCAACAAACGTTTATTTCCTATGTTTCTTCTTTTCAAAGTTTGAAAAATACGCTATACAATCAATTACAAAATATGCAAAATCTAATTAAAAGACAAAATTCCAAAATACGTTTTTAGCAATACAAACATTTTAAATTCACTAATAGGATACACGTTTACATAAGTAACATCAGATTAAGCAGGTGCCGTTGCAATTCACCTTATTTCTTAGAAATTTGTTGGTTTTACAAGTTATAGTTGGTTACAGGTACATATACCTAAGTAAACATAAATAAGAGTTATTTACCGTCTTCTTTCAGATTGCTAATTCATTCACGCTTATCTTTATAATTAATTTTCATAATTTTAGATGACTTTCGGTCAAGTTTTGTCCTATTGTTTCATTTTTTAGAGTTAATATGCCATAATTCAAAAACGGACAATAAATTAGAACCTGAAGCGAAAGCACATTTTCCAACAAGTCGTATACCTGCGTTCCTTTTTGCAATAAAGGGTAAAACCAAAAAACAACAAATTTCTAAGAAAGTAGGTGAATTGCACCAGCACCTGTTGAATCCCATCTTACTGTATGTAAACGTGTATCCTATTAGCATTGAATAAATAGTAAATGGTATTACTGAATTTAAAATATTTGTATTGCTAAAAACATTTTTTCGGAATTTTCTCCTTTAATAGATTTTGCATATTCTGTAATTGATTGCATAGCGTATTTTTTCAAACTTTGAAACGAAGGAAGCCAGAAAATAAACGTTTTTTGCGTTTATTCTTTTAGTAGCACAATCATCATTTTTGAGAAACTAATTTTTTAAGCGCAAGATAGGTTTATGAAAATAATCGCACTTTTAAAAACTATAGTAAGTAGTATATACTACGCCTAGAATGTTTTCTTAACAATGCTTGCAAATTTTTGAAATACACACTAAATTGATATAAATCTACATTATGATAATAGATAATAGTGTCTAAAATTATAAGAGTAGTTTTGTATAGTTCTTGAGTACCTACACCTATTCAAATGTTAACAAAATAAGTTGTTTTTAATGTAAGTAGTCAAAAGCTAATTATAGAGTAACAAGTAAAAGATAATTAAAACGGTTGTACTTTTGTGTTACATTGTTGGGTGCTATTTTGGAAACTGTAAGGGTTATTTAAATACTACTTTTTTTGTCAACTATGAGTTAACATTGTAATGTTGTTTCTTGGATACCAATGCAGGTTTTAACCTCATCGGTTGTTTTAAGTATACATAATCAAAAACGATTCTACATAATAACTAAAGTCAACCAGTTCAGTTTACAATAAACTGATTTTTAAGTTACTATTTTTCCAACTGCAAGGTGTGCGTGAAGGAGATATGAATTCGGTAACCACATTGGTTGATTAATAGGTTAACTATAAAACGACCGCTATAAGTCATATTTTACAGTTACAACTCGGTTACGTTTTAGACTAACAAAGTTAGTTGTGTTTTTTTTGGTTGTGTGGGGCCCTTATTTTGGACCACGAATGAGATAAAAATATAAAAATCGGTATGTTACATTTAATAAAATTCACCTTTGACGATTTTCAAAACTACTATTTTGATACCAATTTTCAAACACTCTTTATAATTTTTTTTGACAATTTTCCATAAATACTGTTCAAACGGATCCAACTTAAAATAAAAAAATACACAAACAAAGTAAAAATTTTTTTTAAATAGTTGATAATCATATTAGTTTTAGTCTGCAAACGCCAATGTTGACATAAAACATTAAATAAATCAGAAACGAATGAGGTGAGGTATGTGACATTGTACATGACGATTGCCTAGAATTAGACGTAGAATCTAAAATTGTAGTAATATATAGAGTGTTCTGTTTAAAATAAGCAAGTTGATACAAAGTTCCGGTGAAACCGAAGTTCTACCATCTTTAAAATATTTTGGTTGAATGACCCGCATCGACTTTGGTATGTACAGTTTTCTTTAAACAATCGCGGCGGTTCCCGGTGAAACACCTTGTATAAGGTTGACGCTATTTATACGTATGTTTCGTGGTGTAGAGTTTCCCAAAACGATACAACAATTATCTGCATTTAATATAAATTTTTTAAACCGTCCTCATTTACAACTATTTTATTCATACGTCTTACTTCAACTACCCCCATGATTACATTCAATGGCCGATTTTAGATATTGATTGCTAAAATACATATCTACCATCTTTATCACCCCTTGTCTTTGCGTATTAAAACGGTGGGTGTGTATGCAATCCAATCATTCTTAGTTTCAGACTCATGATTAATTAATTGATCAGCATATCATAGGAGTTCACTGTTACATTAATTCTGATTAAGCCAATTGATGTAATATCTATAATTGATTTCTTAAAAGAACTATATTCGTGTAAGTACTATCCTATACTAGCCAAATTTAAGCCAAAAATAAACATTTTTCTTGTAAAAATCAAGTAGCACAGGAATGCAAATAAATCAAAAAGCATTAAAATCTCTATACGTTGATAAACCAACTGCAACTGATTCACTAAACACTTGTGTGGCATATTTCACCTTCATTTTCTGAAAATTATTTGGAGTAATATGTAAATTAGTTGATTTAGGGAAACAATCACAGCGGTTTAGATTTGTCTGACATGTAGACATTTTTAATGTCTTTCCAAGATGCTTTTTGTTATTAAAGATTATATCGTATTTAATCAAGTTATTTTGCACCGACTTCAATAAATAGGGGACATCAACTTCAATTTGTCACCTTTGCATATCGTATTTCTAAATATGTAGCACAAGGGTTGTTTAAATTTTTTTATATATAACTCTAACCATAATCACGTAGCAGTTGGAGCTAGCAAAAAATTTAAAACCTACTTTAAAATTAACATTTTGGGGCTCGTAAAAAATAATTTTAGTGAAAATTGTTTGTATTCCTCTGTATATCTCCTGCTTCTTAGTGGTTTATTTTTTAAGTCCACTTGTGCTGTCACAATTTGTGCTCTGCTTTCGGGAATTAATCGTTGGGAGATGCTAACTTCAATTGAAGTGCTTTCTTTTCACGTTGCAATTTAAGAATTTTCCTCCGTAATTTTCTTTACCTAAGAGTATTTGAGCTGCAAGCTTGAGTAGTTTTGGTATAGCTAGAGATGTTAACGGGTATTTATTGCTTTGCCAATATACCTTGCATCATTTGAATATTGGGTTTCAGAAATTGACACTTGTAATTCATTTCATGGCAAGTGTTCGCCACGTACTCGTTAAGTTTTTAGAGTCGACATTTTTATGCAATAGATCGGACCTTCCAGATTCTGTTAACCATTCAAAACACCTACAACAAAATGTTTGTAATGCCTCGTTAAATCTTCTTTGGGACACCTGAAAAAACTGATTCTACCATCATATTTAATAAATAAATAAATTCAGGTTATGTATTTGCTGTTATAGGATGGGGGCGCGAATTTTAAACTAATGGCATTTTTTTATTCAAATAATTTTATCGTGTTAGGTAATTTTAAGCAGCAAATACGTTAGAGATAATCTCCTGAATATACAAAATTATGTTTCACTCGTTTTTGTTAAACGACTATTCTTAGATTCTCAAAAAATTTTAAATTGTCCATTATTAACCTAGGTCAACAATAGAAAAAATTAAGATTATTATCTTCTGATACCAAACAGAAGATCAACCAACCATCGAAAACCAACCACCCGTCACTGATCAACATCAACCAACCGTAACGGAACATAGGTATATACCGAGGAGCAGAAGACAACAACATCAGTCTTTAGAGTAACTTCTGAAGAAGCTAACAGCATGGTTAGCAAAACGTCAAGCAGAGAACGTAGGAAAGAAGGACGAACACGGCTCAACCTGAAGATAATAATCTTAATGACAACAGCCGCGAAAGCTTACATTCATACAATAGAAAAAATTATTAACCACTAATAGAGAAATTCAACTTCTCAGTTGGCTAGAGACGCAATAATTGTCCACTTCACAGCTAGTAGTGAAAAAATTAATTTGAAGCAAAGTTCAACCCGTGACTAAAAATCGTTGTTGCTAACTTCATGTCGTGACTAAAACGCACAAAGCCACATTCTAAAGGTTACTTAGCATGGTCCCAACATATACGATAATTTGTGTTTTAAAATTGAAAGTAGAAAAATATTTTATAGCAAAATAACCGTGATTTAAAAACTTTTCATCCAAGTAGAACATGAAACGTTTGCAGATACAGAACAAACAACAACTTACAATATAAAACAAACATATTTACAATGAAATTAAACTAAACAAATCTCTTAAATAATGGGTTTAAAGGTAGTTAGTTTGCCTTGATAAAGTCAACATTTGTTAGAAGCGAAACGTCGGCAATGCTACTCCTATAAAGGGAGTTTCATTTTCACTTTCACTTCAGGTATTTATCAAATTTAAATAATTTGTAGTGTGTAAGATGCCGGTTTTGAACGCTTCAATATTGCGAAAAAAACTAAGCGCATTTTTAACGCAATATATCTAATTCCTATTAAGCGAATAAACAGTAGCCAGGAATTCAATATATGGCGTTAAAAATGGGTTAAGCTTTTTTGTAATGTTGAAGACTTCACAAGCGGCATGTTATACTAATTCGAATGCATGGCAACTGTTCATGACGATTGCAACACCACTATCACTAAGAAAGTTCCGGAAATGTGTTTAGGAAATTACATAATTTTTGCTTACTTTGAAGTTTAATCTGTCATTTGTACCTTTTTGCAGTTGTAAAAAAAACATGAATGCGAGTTTTTGCTTTTTTATGTTTATTGACCATTTATTGATAGTTTTTTCAAATTTGTTTGAAAATTTTACACACATGCTTTTTATAGTTTGTTACAGAAAATGCAACATTTTTTACGTGTGGTGTACGAACCATAACCACGGATTTTAGCAATTTAGAACACGTAAAATTTTTTCTTCCATGTACTGTATTGAACAATATATTTTGAAGGTTGTGGAGATTGCTTTATTTGCTTTTTCAACGAATAACTGAAAATCTATATAAAAAAAGAAAAATTTTTGTTATGAAATGCTTCTCGGGAATAAGTTATAAACATCTTTAGTTTTCCAAAAAAAAACAAGATTTTCCTTTTAGCTTAAATCTCTAATTTAGCAAAAATGACTAACAAATAAAAAAATACATTTTTGCGTCACTAAATTTAGAGATCACGCTGTTGATTACTAAATTTATAATCAAAATCGCACCGAATAGTTGCGTTTATGGGATATCAGAAAAAGCTGTACTTTGTAATTATTGTTGCAACACCGACTGATCAACAATTGTCTTCCAATGAAAAAAAATTAAGTTAACGCATTGTGCATCAAGGGTTATTGCAATTTTAGACAAGAGATTTTGGTTTAAATTTACAAATGTTAAACAACTTAAGGTAAATTAACTTTTAAGTTCTTTAGCAACATAAATGTTTAAATATCTACTCAGCAGTTAAAATGCAAGTTCCTCAAACTATAAAACGAAAACTAATTTTGAGTAATTACAAAGTAATTATCCATCAACATCATACTTTATCCAACAATTATCCTTAAGTTAATAAAATTACAAAATGTACTCTTTGTAATGAATATAGTTTTATAATAAAGAAATGGATCAATAGATTTATTAACTTACAAAAATAGTTAAATACCATGTCCATATTAATTTGACTTCAAAATTACACAAAAATACTGAAATCTATTTAACGTTATATAAAAAAAGGTGAGTTTTAAACTTAATATTTGTCAATGTTTACACGAGATGTCGTAAGACACACATTTTACTTAATATTTGTTGTTATATTTATGATTCATACAACATAAATAAATTAATCAAACCAAAATGGAGACACTTATTTCTACTTGTATTTTTGAAACATCTTGTACAATCAATTATAAATTTGTCACAAACAGTAAAGATACTTTGAATTAAAGATTAGCAATAGTAGGCAGAACTTTGAATAGTGCCTTTTGTCAGACAAAGCAAAAACAAAATAACACCATAATTTTCGGTTGAAACGAAACGTCATTTTGGAGCTCATTTTACAGTTTCTGAGTCATAGTTTTACTGTAAAGTACCTAACTTAAATTGAAGTAGCAAGAGCGGTTACATTGATAGAAGAAGGCTATTCAAGAAGACGAGTAGCACAGTTAATGGCTGTAAGTCATTCTGCCATATCTAGAGAGCTTGGTTGAGCATTTGGATCATGGAATCGTTCAAAGACGTCATGATCCTCAAAGACAAAGGGCAGCTACTGCTTGAGAAGATTGTTTGCTGACTCGTTGGGCAATCAGAGGACTTAGAATTACGGCACGGGCTCTTCAAAAATCACCTGGTGGCCGCTTTGGAACTAGAATTTCCACTTAAACGGTGATAATTGGACTCCATGAAGCTGAGCTGAATACAAAAAGACCACAATAGTACCTCGGTTAACCGTAGCCCACTGCAGAACGCAATGAAACTTTGTTCACATCCATAGCAATTGGACCATGGAACATTGGAGTAATGTAATGTTTTCAGACGAGTCCAGATTTTGTTAGATTACAATGATGGACGTCTGCGTATATGGAGATGGCGAGGCGAACTTTACCTCAATGATAGGGTTGTCCTTTTGGGGAGGGAAGGTAGGGGATCTATTATGGTTTGGGGAGGTATAACTTTAAATAACCGTACAGAATTAGTGATTTATAGAGAAATATCAATAATAGCTTTAGGTTACATCAGAGACATTTTAAAACCACATATTGTTCTGTTTACTCAAAATATGGAAGCTGATTCCATCTACCAGCACGATAACGCTAGGCCCCACATAGCGAGAATAGTGACAAATTTTTTAAATGAGCACAATATTGATGTTATGGAATAGCCAGCCAACAGCCTAGACCTGAAGTCGATCGAGAATCTATGGGATACCATGGAACGTCGAATCCGAGAACACCTACTCATTCAAAAGTACTGCCACAAGACATCATCTCCAACTTGATTGCAAGTATGCCCTGTCGATGCACTGGACGAACTCATTATTAGATTTGCTTGAATAATTTAATGTTTTGTCAATTATACGATTTCTGCTTAAATGTTAAATTTCCTTCTTTTTTCTTTACCGACTTATTCAAAAGTGATTGTACTGAGACACATTCTTATGAAACAAGTGAATACAACATTTGCAAATTCCATTACATGGATACATAAATATTAGAATTTTCGTAAGTGTTTCCTTATTCGTTTTGATTAGTTTATTTAATCAATGTTTCTAAAATATTTGAGCTGGTAGTAGATTTTATTATGAACCGTGAAATGCGCAGAAAATGAAGAGTATATGGTAGAGAAAAACCAGAGGAAATTATTAATATTACCCAACCTGAAAACATCAAATGTATGTTTACAAAGTATCAAGTATCAATCTTCATTTTACTATAAAATTTAAGAAGAGGATCTACATCATAAATTACTTCAAGTTACACAAAAGTAATGTTTTAGGATGGTCTGCGCTTGAAAATTGTTAATTTTGATTTGTGCACAACAGATCATAACAAACTCTACCAGATCTTTCTCTATACCATTTTTATTAACATGGTTTATCAGTCGCTCTTCTGCATTATCTAATTTGGTTTTTATTTCTGAGTTAAACAACCATTGTTACTTTTGGAAGGTTTTTGGTTCTGAGTACTACACTATTTAATTCTTGTGAAACTAACAGGGTTTGGTTTTGTAGTTTACAACAAGGTTCGAGTCTTGACTTTGTTATATTTATTTTTATGACTTGCCCAACGTAGTTTCTGTAAAAAACTTGTTTTGAGTTTGTTTTATTTAATTAGTGCTGACTGTGAATTTATTGTATATTTAAAAAAATAATTCTGGTATTATTTTGAAATCAAACTTCCAAAAACATTTGTTTTTAAACACATTTTGTAAAAAGGGGAGATTTGCAAGTAATAAGCGTAAAAAAATGCGTAATGTATTTTAAATCCCAAAATTTAATCAATAGTCTTTGATTGATAAATTTGGAAAGATACGTATATATGATGTATACGAATAAAATGTACCAATTAATGTTGCTCTATCGTCGATTTAACTCGATTTGTTTAGTTGCTTTGTGACTGTCGTTGATTTTGCGTCGTAGTTGAATCGGAGTATGTGTTTCGAAGTTACTGTGATTTCTGTGATAATGACTAAGTGTGTATAAGTCAGTTACAAATAATAAAAAAAACGGATTCAATTGACGTTCTAGAGTAATTTCTAGCACATTCTATTCAATATGCGTTGCGTATCTATGATCATTTTACGTAAACTAATAGGAGTTTTAGTATTATTGTTAATGGTTTTGATATTTTTTTCTATTGTTGGATCAACATTTTAAATAATTTATTTTCAATAAATTCTTTTGATTAAAGGCATACTTAACGAATTAAAAAAATTGTTTTATGTAGTTTTTAGTTAATATTTTTTAAGTTTTTGGTTATTTAAATATTTTTTGAAGAAAATTAAATTACGAACAATTTTTACTAAAATTGCATTTTTCTTCATTTGTTAGAAAAAATTGAATGTACTTTTCTGTATAAATAGAAGGTATTTTTCCTGTACGTTTTATCATTAATTTGACTGAACTATAAGTAAAAATTAACTTTAAAACTGCATAATTATATGTTCCAAGTAATGCTTTGTACTTGAATTTGTGTTACAGATGTAGGGTAAGTGGGGGGATAGATGGACCAGCAGGGAGAGACGGACCAGTACTGATATTTCCGAATTTAACACATAGATCGCAGCAGTAGTGCATGAAATTGCAGAAGAGGCACAGTGTTTTATGATGTCAGTGTTGCAACTAAAGATTAGTGGCCGGTTTTTAATAAATAACAAATTTGTTGTTTCGAGAGTGTAAAAAGTTTGTGCAAGTACTTACCTTTGTGTAGATTACTTGGCCACGGTAAGTTTTTTGTTAAACTTTTATAATTAACTACATACTACGAATGTTAAGGAATGTACATAACCTAACTGAACGCACGAAAACGTTTACAGTTCTTAACAGACTCTACTCCTGAGAGTAGAGATGGGCCAGACGGACAGAGGAGAGTTGGACCTATAAAATATTCATTTAATTGTATTATTTTAGAGATGCCACTGTTTATACAAATAAGTCCAGGTCACAAAATCGAGGTTTGTGGACTGGAGAAGATTTGAAAACGCGATAGCTGCAATACAAAGTAGTGCAATGGGCGTTAATGAGGCGGCTAGACGGTTTTCAATTTCAAAATCAACTTTAAAATGTCGCTTAAAATAATAAAGCGTTCAAAAATAGCCGGCTTGGGCCAGACTCATCTTTGAGCAGAAGATTTAACTATGGAAGTTGTTAAAGCATATAAAACTGCAAAGATTT